>JACCGJ010000963.1:14450-92004 GCA_013407085.1 Atriophallophorus winterbourni
GAACTAATCAACTTGTTTTCATCTAGATGGCTCACACTTATTTGCCCTGAAGAGATGTGGAAAAGTTAGGTGCAGCTTTGTCTATTCTCCATTCGTAAAACCAACGATTTGCGTCCATGTATGACGTTTTTTCGTGGCGAAGAAACGCACGCCTAAAAGCAAGCATATTTCCGCACGTAAAACACGGTTACCCTAGCTTTGAGTTGGAAATTGGGGACTGTCTTTACGCCACTGGGAATACGCTATGTTCCCGATGGTATGTTTGTATGGTTTCTTTATAGACCTAAGCCTCGCACGGATGTGCAATTTCGCGGTATTTCTGTACAGCACTGGTACCACGATGCTAAGTTTGCGAAAGGTATTGGTCTGCAAACAAAGTTAAACTTGTATGTCACTGTTATATAGGGTTCTTACAAAGAACCACGATGTTCAAATACAGAATCACAAAGTAATTCCTGGCCAAGCGCTCGAAGTGCATGCAATAGACCAATGTATTGTGGTGCTCACATCCCCATCCCTTACACACCACTAACGGTTTCTGGCTGTTTGCCGTCATCAGGTGGAGACAGTAAGATCAGGTTCAGTGAGCCTTGAGCTTTTCCGCTGTTTCAAGGCTCACTGAACCTGATCTTACTGTCACCACCTGACGATGGCAAACAGCCAGAAACTGGTAGTGGTGTGTAAGGGATGGGGATGTGAGCATCACAATACTGATCCGCATTCCAGAAACACGCTAGAGTCTCAGTCATATATTCTGTTTAAGCCTGGGCAACCTGACAGCATCTTAACCAACGCGCATCTCTAACTGTTCGGCACTCTGCTTCTATCTTGGATTGTGATTCCGTACATGCATACATACATACATACATACATACATACATACATACATACATACATACATACATACATACATACATACATACATACATACATACATACATACATACACACATACATACATACATACATTCATACATACATACATATACGTACGTACATACATGTATGTATGAAAGCACAAGACTGATCCAGGCAAAGTGCCGTACAGTCAGAGACTGCACGTGGGCTAGGTTCCAAGGTTGTCACAGCCGGGGGCGGCAGTGGGGATGAGCTCCCACTGTCTATAAAATGCTCCCGTATGGCGTGCGTCTCAAACAGCCTCTGACAACCCAAGCCCAGCTTCTGGCCTGCACGTGGCGGAACTGCTTCTACTGACAGGAGAAGGGGCGAAGGCGGATGACTGGCGCCTCAAAACCAGTTTGCTCCGGGTAGATGGAGCTCGTCAGCCTGGGAGGGCAGTCCATCTAAGGGAAGGAAAACACTTATTCCAAACCTCCGCTGCCTTGCGGCATACCCGTTTTCGGGAAAGGCTTCGGGAGTGAACCCTGAGGAAAAAATCCTTGCTGCCTTGCAGGTTGCACCTGGTCGTGCAAAGGCTAGAGAGGCGTACTCGAACAATCGCCAAGGCACTTCAAGAGAGGCGCAAGAACCCTCAAAATGGTCACCGGCTCTCGTGAAGGAAAAAACGGCTGCCTTGCGGGTAGACTTTTGAGTCAAAGGCTCCGGGTGGGGTCCCCTAAGCCAACCCCCTACTTCGGCCTTGGCAACCGGGTAGTATGTCGCCTTCAACAAGAACCATGGAACCTACATTTTTCTTTCATCATGTACCCTCTTCATGGTATACTTGTTGGCACTTCGTCTGTAAAGACTTGTGTAATAATAATAATAATACGTGGGCTATGATACTGTCAGGTTGCCCAGGCCTAGACAGATACGTACATACATACACCTATACATACATACATACATACATGCATGCATGCATACATACACACATACATACATACAGACGTACATACGTACGTGCTTACATCGCAAAAAAGTACATTGCGTCAGGCTGAGGGACACTGGCTGACTCCATGTTTGTGATGTATAGTAGACGTATGCACAATTTGTAGCAGCGTTCGACGTCGCATCCATGTACTAAAAGCACAATAGGGTTTGCACTCCGTTAATCACATCGTCTTATTCTACCGGGAATTTTATTGACCCATTCGCTTCCCTTGCTTCAGACCGAGCCACCACTCAATCCCCCAGAGAACCGCGAATACATGGCCGAGATCATGTTCGAAACGTTCAACGTCCCTGGATTGTACATCGCCGTGCAGGCAAGTTTCCCAGTTTCCCAAGTATCCTGCTTGTATTACACATCTCACCATTCTCCTCCCCACTGCAGGCTGTACTCGCTTTAGCAGCATCTTGGCTGTCGAAGGAACAGGGAGAGCTCTCGCTAACCGGCACCGTCGTTGAC
This sequence comes from Atriophallophorus winterbourni, assembly GCA_013407085.1. Classification (NCBI taxonomy): domain Eukaryota; kingdom Metazoa; phylum Platyhelminthes; class Trematoda; order Plagiorchiida; family Microphallidae; genus Atriophallophorus; species Atriophallophorus winterbourni. The sequence goes on from JACCGJ010000963.1 coordinate 16,762, forward strand.
TCGGGAGACGGTGTGACCCACGTGATCCCTGTGGTTGATGGCTACGTCGTTGGTTCGTGTATCAAACACATTCCCATTGCCGGGAGAGACATCACCTCGTTCATACAGTACTTGCTACGCGACCGGGAGCCGAATATTCCACCGGAAATGAGCATGGAGATTGCCAAGCAAATCAAAGAAGAGTAATTCTTGCCATTTTTTCGAAGCAGAATTCTTTACGTATTTGAAGTAGCAAGCATTAGTAGGACAAATTATTTTGCAGTCTAGCACACTGCATGCGGGCTGAGGTTATGTCACGTTGCCCGGGTTTAGAGACCTCAGTAACAATGCCCGTTTATACAACTATGGAGAAATAAAATCCTCAAGAGTTAGCGAAGGCTAGGACATAAAAAATGACGGAACTCGCAGAGGAATTGGCGCAGGCACGCAGTGATGGGGTGTCTACACCTCGAATTAAACACATTCAATTAAGTCTTGTGAACGAGCGGAGCTATATCTGCATCGTGGCTTCCTTGCGGCTTTCACTGGCATGCATCATAATAAGTTGTCCTCACCGCTTCCTTTGACAGCATACAAGAATTGTCAAACATCCCGAGAAGATGTTTACAACAAGACCGCCGCTGAACACAATTCTGGGCCACATCACTGAGAGTGTGATGTGAAAGAACAAGCCTGATCAGGCAGAGACTGCATGTGGTGTGAGATACTGTCAGGTTGCCCAGGCCTAGACAGACAGGACAAAAGAAACAAAGAAAGAAAATAGAGTAAGAAGCCACTTGATCTCTCGGATGAAGGGTCGCCCGAGTGCTAGTTTAGCTGTCAAGGTCTTGACCTTCTTGGAATCAAAGAGTATAGGGCTACGTCGTAAGCATAATCTAAATCAATGCCCTCTGTGATGGTGATGATGATGATGATGACTTCGTTAGGATCGGTCGAACAGGACCGACATAATGAGGGCATGGCGCGAAATCGATTGACCAATCAGATCGATGTGACAGCGGAGACAAGCATGGTGAGGTCGATGTTGTGGTTAAGTGATTTGTCTATAAAAGGTAGGCTTGTGTTCCTACATTTGTCACGTCCGTAATAAACAGGTTTGACCAATTAACGTTCTGCTATGCTGTGCGTGGGATCAGCCATCATGTCTAATACACTTCGCTCCAACACAATATACTGCAGCTGGTGGGCTGAGACTTCTACTCTTTCTTTTGTGCGACTATCTCCTCCTGGAGGATGAGCCGGCTTCAGTGAAGGGTCTTGGGAATTTGCGTACAAAGTGGCGTCCCCAGCATCACTCGGCGTTTGTTCGAGTCAGCTTCTCTCGCCTTTGCACAACCAAGTGAGACCTGCAAGGCAGCAGGGAGTTGCCAGAAAGAGTTGGTGTGCACCAACTAACCGTCTACCAGACTATGTTCCAGATTTTTCCTCAGGGTTTTCTCCCGAAGCCCTTCCCGCAATAGGGTATCCCGCAAGGCAGCGGAGGTTTAAAATCAGGGTTTTCCTTTCCTTAGATAAAATGCCTTCCCAGGCTAACGAGCTTCATCTGCCCGAAGCAAACTGGTTTTCAGGCCCCCGTCACTCGCCCTCACCCCTTCTCCTGTTGGTAGAAGCAGTTCCGCCGAGATCGGGGAGCCACTCGTGCAGGCCATAAGCTGGACTTGGTTGTCAGAGGCTATTTGAGACGCGCGCCATATGGGAGCATTTTATAGACAGTGGGAGCTTATTCCCACTCCCACCCCCAGCTATGACAACCTTTGGGCTGAAACGCACTTAATGCGATTCCAATCAACCTGACATTTTAGCTCGTCGTCGCGGATGTGTGCATCACGTTTCAGCTACGATTATAAATGTCTGTTGATGCGGAAGCGGTATTTTTTACATGGTCTAAAAGGTCCTTACAGGTTTGAATAAATCTGATTTAACCGGTTCAAATCATCTGATTGGATGCGCTAGGCATGGAGTACTTTAGTGCGTTGCAGCTAACATGGTGCTAAATTGATTGACCACCGGTAGTGAGTTGCAATGCTAAACCACACTGGTGTCTTGCTTTCATTGTCATATCTGTTTAGGTCTGGATAACCTGACAGTATTTTAGCCTACGGGCAGTCTGTGGCTGTGCGGTACTTTGCCTGGATCAGGCTTGTGCTTTCATACCATACATACACTTCAGTGTTTCATCCTATGTCGTCGCTCTATTGATATATTGCATGTGTTCTTATTCCTCGTGTCCTGAGATATTCTGGATCCTTCCTTCGTCACTATCCTCTCGCATTCCTCTCCTATTCTATTTTTGTCGATCACCTTTCCCCCTAATTTCCACCAATCAGGTACGGCTACGTCTGCTCCGACTTGCCCAAAGAGTTTGCCCGCTACGACGGAAATTTGTCCAAATGTATCATACAGCACAAGGTACACAAGACCCCGAAGCACGAGGCCTTCACCGTGGACGTTGGATACGAGCGCTTCTTGGGTCCGGAGGTGTTTTTCAAACCAGAGGTCAGTCTTACTTTGCTGTAGTGCGGATCTCAGTAAGGACAACTTCTATGAGAAGTTGCATAGTTTGTTTCGTAAGGCACGCAGGACAGATGTCGTAATCATGGCAGGAGATCTCAACGCTCGCGTTGGTCGCCTGTCTGAATACGAGCGCCACCTAGGAGGTCAGTATGGGCTGGATGGCGGGCGTTCAGATAACGGAGAACGATTGCTCACATTCTGTGGCGATCACCGCCTCTATCTCTCCAGTACGGCATTTCGGCGTTCCCATCGTCGAATGGCCACATGGCGCTCACCATCACAGCACGTCTGGTCTCAAATTGACCACATTGCTATTAGCTACAGGTGGCGTGGTAGCATCAAGGATTGTCGTTCATACTGGACCACCAGTGTGGACTCAGACCATGCGCTAGTCTGTGCGACAGTCAACTTTCAATTTGGGGGTAAGGCACGCGCAAGACGAACTCATGTAGACACCGCCTCTTTGATGCTCCCCGCTGTCAGAACCGAGTTCCATCACGCATTGACCAGGGAGCTCGCAGAAGCACCCCCGTCTGATGTTGAGCAGCACTGGAACTTCGTTCGGACAGCACTGTCCTAGGCTACCTCTGAAAGCTGTCAACCCACCCGCGCTTTGCCACGCTCTTGGATCTCGGCCCAGTCACTTGCTTTAATCGATCACTGTCGAACTTTACCCACCGGCACTGAACACAACCGTGCGCGGAGAGAATTGAATACCCGCTTAAAGGCCAGCTTAAGGAATGACCGCGAGTTCTGGTGGACGCAACGTGCTTGTGAAATGGAGGTTGCAGCCGCATCGGGCAATACTCGCAAATTGTTTCAGTTAATTAGAGCTACTGGTTCGAAACTGAATACAGTGAGCGAGACTATTTGCGAAACCGACGGCTCGCCGATCACCAATCTTAGTAGGCGCTTAGAACGATGGGCTAAGCACTTTAGTGCTCAGTTCAGCCAGCCACCTCCTCCGACCTCGCCGCCTGAGACACCGATTTGCCCGCCTTGGCCCGTTTCCTTAGCCGCTCCTGATCTCCAGGAGGTGAGAGAGGTAATTCGAGCACTGAAGCGCCACAAGTCACCTGGTCCTGACGACTTCCACCCGATTTTGTTTAAGGAGGGAGGTGATCTTGTGGCAGCGGAGTTACATGATTTGTTTACCAAAGTATGGGCTGAGGAGCGGGTCCCGGCGTCATGGGGTGAATCGACGGTTATCCCAATCTTTAAGAAGGGCTCACGGAATCTGTGTTCCAATCATCGTGGGATATCCCTGACTCCTGTCGCGTCTAAACTCCTGGTTTCCATCCTCCTTCGTCGGCTATCGCCCATTCGGGAGTTACGTTGCCGTGAGGAACAGGCTGGATTCCGCCCTGGACGAGGATGCGTAGATCAGGTTTTTGTCCTGCGACAGTTATTAGAGCACAGACACTTGGACCGGTGACCAACCATCGTAGCTTTTCTGGACATCCGGGCAGCGTTCGACTCGGTGGACAGAACTACTCTTTGGAACTGCTTGCTTAGGAGTGGCATCCCTCCTAAGTATGTCGCCATCTTGAAGGAGCTCTATTCTCATTCTTCAGGGAGGGTCGGGGTCTACGGCAGCCTATCGCCGGCGTTCCCCACAACCAGTGGCGTGCGCCAGGGCTGTCCGCTGTCCCCATTCTTGTTCAACTTTGCGATCGAGGATGTCCTCCAGAATGCTCTCCGTAGCTTCACTGAGGGTGGGATCTAGCTACTTCCAGGTAACCGTGTCACTGACCTTGATTATGCCGATGACATTGCTTTGCTTGGTGATGATCCGGTGTTCCTACAGAATGCCCTGAACCAGCTAGCATTGGAGGCGTCTAGGTACGGATTGCACTTAGCTCCAACTAAGTGTAAGGTTCGTCTTCAAGATTGGGAGGGGTTGCAGCCCACTCTGACGGTCGATGACCTCAGTCTGGACTGTGTGGAACAGTTCACCTATCTTGGTAGCTGCATCACGGCGGGAGGAGGGCTGGAAAGTGAGATCGGCTCTCGCATTGCGAGAGCTCGCTTCGCGTTCACCAGTCTAGGTCATCTCTGGAAGCGGTCTGACGTGAGTTTGAGACTCAAGGGGAGAGTTTACCTGGCCTCAGTCAGGTCGGTCTTGCTTTACGGGTGCGAAAGCTGGGCAGTACGCGCAGAGGAGCTCCGGCGCTTGGAGGTGTTTGAACATCGATGTTTACGGAGGCTTGCACGAGTGTGGTGGCAACACCGCACTAGCAACGTTGAAGTGAGGCACCGTGTTCTAGGTGGGGACAGCCTGATGCTACGAGACCTAATCGACCGTTCCCGTCTCCGCTGGCTAGGGCATGTCTTGAAAATGAAGCCTGAGCGCCTACCCTTCCGTGCGCTGCGTGTGTCGGTTGGCCCAGGCTGGCGGCGGTGTTCAGGTGGACAACCGCTGACCTGGAAGAAGGCCTTAAAACGCTTGACGTCGGGTTTAGCTCGGGTCGGACGAACGCAGCTTCCTGGGTGGGGTCCAAGGGATAGTGAGTGTCTGTGGCTTGACACGCTGTCGACGATGGCTGAGAACCGGTAACAGTGGAGAGAGTGCATTCTATTTTGTGTTCCCCCCTCAAATTTGTGAAAAAAAATCAAAAAATCAATTACGGAGCCTTTGATAAAAGTAACTTGTTCAATATTCCAAGCTTACAATTCTCTTCCCGATTGGCGTTGACCATGTGGTACTGAAAGCCACAATGGAAAATGTCCTGCTGATGTTGCTTTATTTGTACACGGAACTTGGTTTAATTCATGTTCTATTCGGCACCTCATCCCAGTTTGCTTGCACTTTTTATATAGAATCCTTAGTTGTTTAAGTTGTTGTTGGCCTCCTTCGGTCGATGCCGACCATGGATGTACATCACAATCGCATGAATTTTAGTGTTCTACAGCTTTTTGAATGACTAAGCAGTCCGATTCGGGAGGAACAATCTCTCCCGCAGCGCTTTCAACGATAGGTAGACCTCGGTTGTATGTGGTCAGTTGCACGCCCGTGGCGTGATCTGCGTTCCGTAGCCAAGAGCTGTATCTGCTCCTCCCCAGCTTGCAGACGACGGTTTACACAATGCCTCCAATGTGAGCGGTCAAGAGCAAGTTCTTCCCAACTCGCCGGGTTGATGTCAAGAGCTTTCATATCTCTTACTTTGGTCATCCACAAGCGCTTGAGTGCTTTGACCAAGAAGCACTTTGTGATTCTGTGTCTGAACATTGTGGTTCGTTGTACGAACCCTATATAACAGTTGGCATACAAGTATAATCTTGTTTACCTTTAATCCACTGTTTCAAGGCTCACTAAACCTGATCTTACTGTCTCCACCTGACGACGGCAAACAGCCAGAAACCGGTAGTTGTGTGTAAGGGATGGGGATGTGAGCAACACATTACTTTGGTCATCACCAAGCGCCTTGAGTGCTTTGACCCAGAATCACTTTTTGTGATTCTGGGTCTGAACATCGTGGTTCGTTGTACGAACCCTATATAACAGTTGGCATACAAGTATAATCTTGTTTACCTTTAATCCACTGTTTCAAGTCTCACTGAACCTGATCTTACTGTCTCCACCTGACGACGGCAAACTGCCAGAAACCGGTAGTGGTGTGTAAGGGATGGGGATGTGAGCAACACATTACTGTGGTCATCCATAAGCGCCTTGAGTGCTGTGACCAAGAATCACTTTGTGATTCTGTGTCTGGAAATCGTGGTTCGTTGTACGAACCCTATATAACAGTTGGCATACAAGTATAATCTTGTTTACCTTTAATCCACTGTTTCAAGGCTCACTGAACCTGATCTTAATGTCTCCACCTGACGACGGCAAACAGCCAGAAACCGGTAGTGGTGTGTAAGGGATTGGGATGTGAGCAACACATTACTTTGGTCATCCACAAGCGCCTTGAGTGCTTTGACCAAGAATCACTTTGTGATTCTGTGTCTGAACATCGTGGTTCGTTGTACGAACCCTATATAACAGTTGGCATACAAGTATAACCTTGTTTACCTTTAATCCACTGTTTCACGGCTCACTGAACCTGATCTTACTGTCTCCACCTGACGATGGCAAACAGCCTGAAACCGGTAGTGGTGTGTAAAGGCTGGGGATGTGAGCAACACATTACTTTGGTCATCCAAAAGCGCCTTGAGTGCTTTGACCACGAATCACTTTGTGATTCTGTGTCTGAACATCGTGGTCGTTGTACGAACCCTATCTAACAGTGGCATACAAGCATAACTTTGTTTACCACTTTACCACTGTTTCAAGGCTCACTGAACCTGATCTTACTGTCTCCACCTGACGACGGCAAACAGCCAGAAACCGGTAGTGGTGTGTAAGGGATGGGGATATGAGCAACACATTACTTTGGTCATCCACAACGCCTTGAGTGCTTTGACCAAGAATCACTTTGTGATTCTGTGTCTGAACATCGTGGTTCGTTGTACGAACCCTATACAAGTAGTATATGACGTTCGAAAAGCAGGTTGTTGCCGCCCATTAGGTATGCGTATCCGTCCTGCTTTTCGAACGTCATATACTACTTATTAATAAAAATCAGGCTTCAAACAAAAATTAACCATCCTGCTGTTATTGAAATGTCGAAAAATATTCCAAACAGTTACCGGTGCTGCATTGCACTGATTGTGGTACTTAGCTTAGTCCCCATATGTAAGTTAAATATCAATTTGCTAATGAGGATTTATCCTCGAATTCGCAAAGCTAGGAGAACTTTAACTAAAATGACATGAGAAAGGTTAGCACTGCCTGACAATATGCTTGCCCAATACGGTGAAATGCTGGCGAAATTCACGTTCAAATCTGAGTTGGAGGCACAACCAAATCTAAACAATCCGACAAACATCACAATTGCATGACTCCGAAAAGTCCACGAACTCACGTGCGCACATATTAGCCAAAGTCGTCAAACAATGTAGATTAAACGCATTGATATATACGGCGCCACGAAATATGGACAAGCAAACATGTCGAGGACATATGGTTGAAAACAAATTGGACGCATAATAAAATACCCATCAGCGTGACAATTACAATTTATCATAATCGAAATTGATAGCTTAATATTCATTCACCACGAGCAAGAACAGACTGTTGATACGATCGATGAATCATCATTCGATCGGAAAACAAAGAGATGGGATGACGTCCAAATACAAAATCGAGTCAGGTCGTGGTGTAAAAAGGGAAGAACGATATAGATGAGGGGGAGTCAATCACGCGAGAATGGTTAACAGCGAAATACTCATCAGCAGTGCACACAGCTGAAGCGCGGTGCATGATAATTGGATCATAAAACTACCGTGAGCCTGGCAGTCATAAACAGACATTTTTGCGTAACTAGCAATGGCGGTCTAGTCGAATTGGTGGAACCACTTGATGATAAAAAATAGTGCAGCCAACGCCTCGGTACACTTGGGTAAAACGATCAGCTCCCAAAGCGGAATATAAACACTTGTGGCTACGTTTTCCCGTTCTACATCTGATGGTTCACAAAAAGATGAGTAACGCGCTTAGATTAGGCATCGTGTGCGAGTTTAGTGCTCAGATATATCTGCTTACTTCTTCATCTGGACGTTGTGGTGTTACTCAGTGGGCAATTGCAGCATCAGATAAGATTAGTTCTCAAAAGTAAACCGACCGGAGTGGAGAACGCACACACCTAAATGGATAATGATGTAAATTCGGCAGGGATAGCATCAGCCATAAACATGGGGATAAACGTGGTGCGTGAAAGCGCGTTGTATGAAGCTGTCATTATTTAAATGACCAAATACACGGAACAATTCGGATGTAAACTGAGCGATGTATCGTCATGAATGCTGTACATAGGATGTGATAGTTCGGCCCGATCCGTTGCTTTCAAACAGCTAGCCCACAAAGAAAGATTTACACATGGACTAATAGACATTCGAGTGAAACCTGGGGATAATTACTTTGACCCAAGATGGAGCTGGCGGTCTCCAAAGCGACGTTGGGAAGGTTGGTGGTTCAGCGCGGAAATGTACCATGCAACTTAGGTAGATATGTTCGAGCGAATCCGGGGAATGTTCAGTATCGTTGGGCGATTTTGATTTAGAAGATTTAATTGCCAGCCCCGAAAATAAACGGCCAACTTGATGGCATTTCGCATCGTTGCCAAGTCGATCCAAATTTGTTGGACCACGTCTGAGTGTGTAGCACATTTGATAACGACTTGCATCTTGGTGGCGTGACAGACGATAAGCTGAAGGGTCACGGAGAGAATTCGGAATGTTACAAATTATATGGAAAAAACCATCTAGTGTTCGATAAGAGCAAGAGATAGATCGAGAGGTTTTAATGCACATTGAAACTGATCATGCTGTTCACGATGATAAAAATGATGAGCTTTAACTATAAACATTATTTTCATAGTTATCTATCGAAACTCAGCGCAGACACTACCAGACAGTTGAAATAACGCAACGGACATGTTGCTATTCGGTTGAGATCATTAAAATTACAGTGGTACGCATATATACAGGTTATCCATGCCTGCACGGATGTGCAATCCTGCAGTATTTCTAGAGTGCGTAGGTAACAACGTGCAAAACTGAGTTGCCATAAAACGGAGCTGCGTGGGAAAACATGCTAGATTTAAACTGGGATTTTCTCATTTTCTTTATATCAGTCTAAACCTAGGAAACCTGACAATACCTTAATTAAAGTATAGTCAGTGTGCGGCACTATGTCTGGTAGCAAGCGTGTGAATTCATACATACACATAATCATCACTTACTCACTCACACATAATCATACACGAGCCATTAAAAGTTGCGCAATAGCGATATGGGATAACTGAAAGAGATATTTCGGGGAAGAATAAAATGTTAAACCAAGCAGCGCGGACGATAAAGAAAACGTTTCAATACGAGACAACTAGTGATGTGGTGTTATATGGCGGACTTCGGTAATGCATAGGAAAAACAGTGCCGAATTGATTTAGAAAGTTTATGTGAGGACCCACTGATCTCAACAAATTCCTTTATTATCTGTCTAGGCCTAGAGAAGTTGACAGTACACGAGCAGTTTGGGATTTTACAGCTACTTACATTTTACATAGAGCAGACATTTTCGCGGCCACGCTGTGGCCACACATGACAGACTACAATGGCACATAAAATTTGTTTTACAATTATAATACAGAAGCAATCGATTGGAATATGTTTTGGACCGATCGTGTATTCATAATGCAAAGAAATTTGAGTGCAATCGGTTAGAGCAGGGTTTGGGTAACATTTCACTTCTGACACAGAAGCTTTGTAAGACCAGGGTTGCTAGTCAGGACAGGGAACATGACCGAGTAGCAGTCAACCCACGGCCACTGATTTGACCTTACCACTAAACAGCTATAGTAAGCCTACGGTGTGTCTCGTCTCGTAAGCATGACCAGGATCAGCGGTCAATTTGCCTACTGTGTATTCACATCAATCTAATACAAGTAAACATGGTCAAGTTCGGTTGACACCGCGGTCCACATGCGTCAAAGTACATAACTAACGGGGCTAAGGTTAAGCTATTTTTGTCGAAAAACAAAAAATCTAATTAACTTGTCGTTTCAAATACTTTGCAAACAACTATTTAGCACCAGTGCCGAGCGCCAGATTGAGGAGATTTCTGCACCATCCACCTTATTAACCGCCTCTGCATGAAGGTGTTCGCTATACGGTTGAATACCACGCCTCAATATTTAAACATTGTCTAGATCGACGCTGTGGCCCGTATCTAAAACGTGTTCCGCCAAGGAATTCATATTCCCTCGCATTCCGGGGCTGTCTTTGGACACGCTTTCGGTGTTCCTCGATTCTAGTATGACTTTACCTGAAAGTCTGCAATATGTAAACACCCGAACAGTCCTTACAGTTGATTCTGTAGATCTTGACCGTGTTCACTTGTATTAGATTGACGTGGGTACACACTAGGAGGAAAATCGACCGCTGATCCTGGTCATTCCCACGAGACGTGACACACTGTAGCCGTACTATAGGCTGTTTAGCGGTACGGTCAAATAAGTGGTGTTGGGTTGACTGCTACTTAATCATGTTCCCTGTCCTGACTATCATCCTACGTCTGACGAAGCTTCTGTATCAGAAGTGAAACGTTACTCAAAACCTGCACACAAGATTTTCTTTCATTTTCTTGAGGAGGAAATTAAAGACCATAATATGAAAACAAATATTAAAAAGGGAACCATTGGCAGTAATGAAGTGCCGCACACCAGGGCACCGCATTCTAAAATAATCCCAGAACTGCGTAAACGATGTGTGGTTCAGCAATCGGGGACGAGGCATTTTCGGTTTATATTTTAGCCTCTACAAGTTGTAAAGGACAGCAGTTATGTTGATCAACGGATCGGTGATCGCAGCATTAGTCGAGACACAGTGGCTTAATCAACAAGAGGTTTCGCCAAATGCGAGCAATTCTACTTCTAGCACGAAATTTCACCCGCTTGACCACGTTTAGTATCCACAAGTTATAGTAACTCGCAAAACGTGCAGTGCACTCACCGTTTAAAACGATTAAAGAACGTGAGAACAAAACGAATCACTAAAGTTAGCAAGCCCGTGTGTGCCCTGAAGTTTCATAAAGTTGGCATGCAAACATCACCGTAGCAAACGCATAGGATGAAAATAAATGTTGAGTGAGAGCATTAACAAACCTGGTAACAGTCGAGTCGCGATTATGACAGCTTTCAACAGCGTACCCAACTTTTCAAACAACCTCGATTGTCGGGAGTCTTCAATGGCAATTTGTTCGACTGAGTTTTCATCAGATGACCTCGGGGAGTTGCATACGGCTCCAGTAACAAGTGAGTGTTTAGATGAATTAGCGAAATTGTCCAATTTGTTTGCCGTGTTGAAATGGAACTGCCAAACCTCAACCACCATGCGTTCTCCGTTTGGCCAAGCAGTGAGTATTTCCAAGCTAATCACGTCCTCGAAATGAATAGGAAATCCAGCATCCAGAGTTTGTTTGATGGTGGCTCCAATTTCCGGATCTTCCTCTACATTGACCATCTTGGAACCAAGAACACCACAATATGGCAAGAGAAATTGAAAGATAATGGCTAATGGTTAAAAGTGAGCCATAGGATGGAAAGATTACGGCGAGATTATGGTCAAGTCAATAGAATACATTGAAGTGAACGAAAATCGGAATGACTGGGAAACTGGTATGGTAACGCTTGAGCTCATTATGAGTCAGTTTACATAAATTGAAAATTAACTGGTCTCAATCCAAAAATTGAAGGGATGTATAAAACAGGTTTGATTTTTTAAGGTTTCCAGAGATCGCCTATAGTCTGATCTGATAAGAACGAAAGAGACTGTTGTGAGAATCGTTTCATCAACAACGGCGAATTTTCCACGTGCCGTAACTCTGTTACGCACATTTAGTTGAAATATTAAAGGAATGACAAATTACCACTCAAACACCAAAACGTCAGGTGGAAAGTCAACCAACCCTCAATAATTATGATGCTTACTGAATTACAGAAATTGATTTTCATTTTCAGAATCGATGTGAATATCAAACTTGGACATTAAAACCATAAAATTGCTTAAGACGAAAGTGTTTGCAGCGAAGCGTGAGTGTGACAAACTACTGGCTAAACGCAAGTAGTTAGTAATACGATATTAATGATTAATGATGGTAATGGAATCTATAAACTTGTGCAACATTTTGAAAACGAATACAAACTGATAATCACATTCCTACCTATCTATATGACTAAAAAAATTTAAATTTGTCAACAAAACTGGCAGGGAGAATGTTTGAACATCACCCGAGTTGATTAAAAAAGAGGTTGTTCTAAGAGGATGAATAACTCAGTATAGCTCATCTGATTGGCACGGGACACTCAGTAAAACCCGAGGTGTTCGTAGTGGTTTATACGGATCCTCAAAACGTGTCACGGAGAGTTGGCTGAGACATCTTATGTACGGCTGAAGCGATGGCAATAATAATCTTTACAGCAAACTTATGCGTACAAAACGATTAGTTCGTGAACTATCATTAGCTTGGCAAATTTATAGATAATATAATATATACATATATATATAGAGAGAGAAATGGAGAATAAGCTTATTATTCATGCTGGGGTTAATGTAAATTTTAATCAAGGCGAAACAAACCCATTCCGTCGCCGTTAGACAATAAGCCAGATATTCCTTTACAATTATGGTCTTACCCACTCACAGAAAATAAGAATTTGGTAGATAACGGTTTACGCCAGGTAAGTTTAGGGCATTTTCAATCGATGGGGCGTTATTTCTGATGAAGATGTGATATTCTCAGCTAACCACAAAACAGCGTACCAGGTTATTTCGTGCACCAACAGCGGAGACACAATTGGTGTTGTACACGATTCCATTACGAGACTGCACGATCGCGTGAATAGATTTGATGATAAATGATCTGACGCAGCTGAGAGTCAAGAAAGTGAAAACAGAGTCAATAAGTGAAAAAAGGAAACGTATTGATATTACAAAATATCTTTTAATACGCAAAAATTCTATGTAGAAATACTGCGACAAAACTATGAGAAATATCGATCAAGCTACAATAACGACGACAAACATCGATTGAAAGATAAACCCGTATCGATTGTGCAAATTCGAGGTCATTGCATGACCAAAGCGGTCACGTCAACAACAAAAGATTATTTGGATGAATGAGTACGCAAAACTGCTAGTTGTAAAACTGAAGCTGAGCTGAAGGAACGTATATCAAAGTAACATGTTTGATTGACTTTGCGAGGTTCAAGCGATTTGGAATTGGGTCAGTGGCCATCACATGTATGTATGAAATCACAAGCCTGATCCAGGCAAAGTGCCACACAGTCAGACTGCACGTGGTCTGAGATACTGTCAGGTTGCCCAGGCCTGGACTGACAAGGGGAAGGAAAATAGCAATAGCAGTGAGACTCCAGCGTGTACTCGCATGCAGCTCACTACCGGTGGAAAATCAATTTAGCACGTCGTTAGCTGCGTAGCACGGAAGTGCTGCACGATTGCACATCCGTCCATCACATTAGAATTATTAAACGAAATATGAAAGTTCGAAAGCTTCGCTTGTTAATAATTAACTGAGGTCAGAAACGGCGGTGATACAAGCGAGAGAATTCTCACTACCAAATCAAACGTTAACGATCCATTCAAAAAGTTATTAGTTAGGCACGGAAAAATATCTCACGAAGGCAAAGCTCGCGGGTTTCTAATGCGATCAGTGGAATAGTATTCGCTAGGTTAGATATACGGTAGTATGAAGTATCTAAACATATGCCAGAACAAACACTAAATCGAGCAGTGTGAACATGCAGAGCTACATTGGGACCGCGTTATTCCCGGAGCCTTCATTGGCATACTTTAAAACATGCGTTCTTAGCAAGTTCACTTGAAAACAGAGCGGATCAAACTGATACTCACCTGAAAGCGCTTTTAAGTATTCAGCTTATATAAAGAAAAAACCGAGCGCAAGAATGTCAGTTTTTTAAACAACCTGGGTGAATGACAAGGTAGGTAAGCCGTAAAAGAAAGTCAGTAACAGTAAAGGCCTGGGCAACCTGACAGTATCATAGCCCACGTGCAGTCTCTGACTGTGCGGCACTTTGCCACGATCAGCCTTATGCCTACATATCATACAGTAAAAGTGGTATGTGAACCAAAAAGCTCAGATAAGATGCAAGACTAAACTAGACAACAATAAACAATGGGAGTAGTGTGAGCAAGCATATGCGTAATTCCCGGAATCGGGATTTTGACAGAAATTAGGAAATGCGCGATTAGCATTGAAAAACTTACTTTTCGATTGCAGCTTGTTTCTCATTGCAGCGTTGTTGGTTCATTCAACCAAGCTGAAAATAGAATTAACCCGATAAAACGAATGAACAGGAAATGAATGAAAAACAGAATTCATATTGAAAACGTATGAGTTTACTTGGACTCTTTCTCTCAGTAGCAAAGCAAAAACAGAGCTCAAAGCAAAGTAAAATTAGAAGGCACAATGATAGCGAATCTAGTGAAATAGTCTATCAATCACGATTGTGAAAAAGTCATGAGATTCCAATCTACAAAGGTCAAACTAGAAACGCACATGTAACAAAAAATAAATGAAATAGAAAGAAAAAGCGCATAAGGAATGTCAACAAAAACATTACTAAAAGCAACAGTAAAAGCATGGTCAAATCGAACGAATCGGCGATAGCAGCTGGCTGAACGCATGACATGATATGTGATTGGGGGAGGGAAGGCAAAAGCGACGTGGAATAAAGCGGTATTCATGAATGGTGAGCTTTCTGTGGGCCCAAAGTCAAAACCATGTCCTGGAAATCGTAGGCTGCTGTCATGTGAAATCCAAAATTGGCAAAGTCAAAACCATGTCCTGGAAATCGTAGGCTGCTGTCATGTGAAATCCAAGATTGGCAAACGCTACTCCGTATTCTGTGGCACAAAACCAACTGAAGGCTAAAAAAATATAAGACAGACGAATTAACGTGGAGAACAAAATCTCGTGGGATTCAAGATTAAAAAATATTTTGGAAAAGGTCGTTCTACCTTCTAAATGTTTAGCTAGGCTTCAGCACGTAGAACCATTGAATAGGCGGCAATTTTCTAGGATCCATGTGTGTTTGTGTGCAGTTTGAGGCGTGATTGCAAATGTTAATGTGCTACTGCAAAACCTTTGTTGCAGCTCAATTGTTATTCCAACTTATCGTCCATCTACGTTTCTATCAGCTCAACACACCCTAGAAGCAGTGTTGCTTTAGAACAGACAGATAAATACCCAAAACAAATATGCGAACATTGCGTGAGCACGGTTGTTGAAATTTTTTAACTGGGAGCTACTAATGGTGACATCAAAGAACCCATTTCAAAGCCTAAGCTAAGAATCGCCCCTGAGTCTTTCAGTAAACATGGACAATAAGGAAATCATTTTGCGTATAACGTAAATCGCGGTAAGGGGACTGCATGACCAATTAAATTGACAAGCAGCATTGAAATGAAAAGAAAAATATATTTGAAGCAAACCCTTTAGATCTTTTCAAACGCATTTATCATTTCACGAAATATTGATGCCCATCATTACAACACAATTTGAAACCATACAATCAAGCTGCCAGCAAATTAGCAGCGGTAAAGTACGATATCACAATCCTGGAATCACGTGACGTGCCGCACAGTCAAAGACTCCAAGTGGGCGGTGATACAGCCAGGTGTCTCAAATCTAAACAGAAGTGGAATGATAGTGAGACTTAAGCTTTCTTCGTGTGCAGATCACTAGCATTGGCCGATCGAGTTAGCACGGTGTCATCTGCTACATTGATTTTCCAACCGTTGCCATGCGAAACATAACAATTTTACAGTTAAGAAAATAATGTCAGTCAGTAGTCATCATGCAAAATGTTGTGAAAACTGAGTGCTTTAAGAAAAGCGATTAATCGCCACTTGCAGCACGTTACGTTAAATACACCGTTTCTTGCTCGTCGCCAAACATTTCATTGTGAATGCAAAAGCTGAGTGCTATAGCTCGTTAGAATAAGGGAGTGATTGTTGAAAGGCCATGCTGCTGCACATTCATGACAGCAGGTCCGCGACTTTATAAGGAAGGTTAATTCTCGAAAATAAATAATGTAACGCCAAATAACGTGCATCCAAGGAAACGCCTTAAATTGTGTTATAAGCAATCCTTACTTCCACGAAGCTGAAGAATTTGTCGGAGTGAACACATGTACCTGGGAATCACCCGTAAAATTAATGTTGGTAATAAAAGAAGAAAGGTAAATAAAGAATCGAGCGATGCTATGCATTATTGGTCGGGATAGCGCTTATATAGAATAAAATCACAAGCCTGATCCAGACAAACTGCCGCACAATCAGAGACTGCACCTGGGTTAAGATACGGTCAGGTTGCCCAGGCCTAGACAGATATGAAGAAAGGTGGAACTCGTTCTGATCCAGCAAATTACCGCCCTGTTACACTCCTTCCAGTGATCTCAAAAGTTATGGAGCGAATTGTGAGTCATTTCGTTCTTGCTTGACTAACCTACTGGAGACAATGAACGACTGGGCGCAGGCAGTGGATGATGGTGGTTGCGTGCATGCGTGTTACTTGGACATATCAAACTCGTTTGATCGCGTGGACCATTCTATACACCTGAGCAAGCTGCAGCATGTTGGTATTAACGGGTGCCTTCTTATCTGGATGAGAAGCTACCTTCTTGATCGCAAGGCAACTGTGCGTATCGATGGTGTGATGTCTGGGGAAATTGAAGCCACTAGCGGTGTCCCACAAGATTCGGTACTTGGTCCGGTTCTCTTTTCGGCCTACATCAATGACCTTCTGAAACTTGTCACAGCCAAAATGGTTCTCTTTGCGGATGATTTCAAATTTTGGATGCGAATCACGTCAAACTTTTATTGATTGCGCTTACATAGCGATTTTGATACATTGAACAGCTGATGAGAGCGAAACAAGCTTCCATTCAACTTCAGAAAGTGCAAAATATTGCAAATCGGTAAAGGTTTCCTATTTTCCTGCAACCTTGGATCGTAACAACTGGAATGGTACAAAAGGACCTCGGCGTATGGCCCTATGTGAGTCTTAGGAAAGCAGCATGACTAAGCGGTGGACACCCGAGCTTACTTTTAACTTTTACTTTGTGCGACTATCTCCTCCTTGAGGATGAGTCGGCTTCAAAGAAGATTCTTGGGAATTTGGGTACAAAGCGGCGTCCCCAGCACCACTCGGCGTTTGTTCGAGTCAGCTTCTCTAGCCTTTGCACAACCAAGTGCGACCTGCAAGGCAGCAGGGAGTTGCCAGAAAGAGGTGATGTGCGCCAACTAACCGTCTACGAGACTCTGCTCCAGAATTTTCCTCAGGTTTTCTCGCGAAGCATTTCCCGCGATCGGGATACGCAAGCATCTGAGGTTTAAAAATCAGGGTTTCCTTCTTTGAGATTAAAAATGCCTTTCCAGGCGACCGACTACATCTGCCCGACGTCAAACGGTTTTCAGCACGAATGTGCAAATCAGTGCCACGAATGCGCAATCGTGCAAGCAATTATGTCTGTGCGGCTAACACCGTGCTAAATTGATTGGCCACGGGTAGTGAGCTGCATGCTGAAACAGGCTGGAGTCTCACTAACATTTCTATTTCTATTTCCTTTTTCATATCTGTCTAGGCCTGGGCAACCTGACAGTATCTTAGCCCACGTGCAGTCTCTGACTGTACTGCACTTTGCCTGGATCAGGCTTTTGCTTTCATACCATATTCATACCCTTCGCAGCCCCTTCTCTTTTGGTAGAGGTCCGCCGCTCGGGGAGCCACTCGTGCCAAGGCCAGAAGCTGGACTTGGTTGTCAGAGGCTATTTGAGACGCGTGCATATGGGAGCATTTTATAAACAGTGGGAGCTTATCCCCACTGCCACCCCCGGCTAGTCGCATGCTAGGTATGCTACGTCGTATTTTCGGACGTTTTTCCCGTGAAACATTCTCCATGTTCATAAATACGTATAGTAACCAAGTGATGGGTTACTCACTGCAAGATTGGGCACCATGGCTACAAAAGGATATCAAGCTGCTCGAGAGGATTCATCAAAGAGCAACTAAAATAGTTGGATTACAAGTATAACTTTGTTTACCACTTTACCACTGTTTCAAGGCTCATTGAACCTGATCTTACTGTCTCCACCTGATGACGGCCAACAGCCAGAAACCGGATGTGGTGTGTAAGTGCGGGGGATGTGAGCAACACAATACATTGGTCTTTTATAAGCACCTCGAGCGCTTGATCAAGAATCACTTTGTGATTCTGTGTTTGAACATCGTTGTTCGTTGTACGAACCCTATGCAACAGTGGCATTCAAGTATTGCAGTGTTTACCATTTATCCACTGTTTCAGGGTTCGCTGTAACTAATCTTATTGTCTCCACCTGACGACGGCCAACAGCCAGAAACCGGCAGTGGTGTGTAATAGATGGGGATGTGAGCACCACAATACAGAAAGATTTCCTATTCTCCTAAAACCTTGAATCGCGACAACTGGAATGGACAACAAAAGAAAAGGACTTCGGCGCATGGATTAGTGAAGTCTTAAGAATAGCATGCTATGCAAGGGGCGTACAACCGAGCTAGCCGCATGCTAGGTATGCTTCGGTGTATTTTCGGAAGTTTTCAGTGAAACATTCCCCATGCTTAGTGCAAACGTAGGCACCATGGCTATAAAAGGGCATCAACCTGCTCAAGAGGATTAATTACAAATCAATTAAAATGGTTGGCTGTCTCCGCAACCTACCATATGAGGATCGACTGGTGCATCTTAATTTGGATACACTGCCCCGCAGACTGGTTCGATTGGAAAGAATATTAACTTATAAAATAACGAACTCAAAGATGTACCCTCTGAGGCATCTATTACAAGAAGTGTCGATATTCCCAACGCCTCAGTTTTTTATATATTTTATTCTTATGCGAATATCCTATGGTGTTGTATAGCTACAAGCTTTTTATACCATAAATTCTTGAATCCCAAATTTTCAGTGTTGAGCAAATGAACAAACATATTTAGCTCTCGGATTTCAACACGCAAACCAAAATACTCTTATACCATTTGGCTCTAGTTAAATATTATTAACCAAAATAACAGTGAATGAAAATAAAGTGGTGGGTAATACAAGGTAGCAGAAAACTTCGTGATGTCTAAATCGTATCAGAGAGGAAATGTCACATGTCTGACGTCAAGTGGTGTCTGCGAGTGCTTAATATTATTTATAAGTAATACAATTGTTGTGTATCATTAAAGTGATCAAAAGATTGACCGATTGACCGCCAATGAAAACTGTGGTAGCTAACCTCGTGTATAATGTATCTAAAACAGCGCGATACATGGAAAGTGCCCATCAGAAAAAGCAAACTTTGAATGTGATTATTTCATGTCACCATTATTGTTCCAACAGGTTGAAAAGCGGGACATTTAAATGAGTTAGTAATGTTTGATGGATCGTAGATTATTCTAATAACACAACGATGACAAAAGGACATGAACTATTAATGTTAAAAGGAGCCGATAACCAAACGGCTGAAGTTAAATTAACTTCACGAGCAAACACTGATGCACCAGGTTTAGTAAATATAATCAACTTACCACAAGGAAAAGAAAAAGATAATCAGTACAACCTCCCGAAAAAGTTATAAAATTTGCATCATTATTCTAACGAACATTGTCACCAAGTTCGTGAGCGAGGTAATCCTTGTTTAGCAGTACATTAATTAACGTAACGTTAGGCGAATTTCTGATGTTGTTGCAGACTTTGCCCTTAAAGCCTCTGTTAGATATGGTTTGTACAACGAACCACGATGTTGTAATACAGAATCAAAGTGAGAGCTTGGTTCCGATTAATTCCATGATTCTGTAGTTGAACATCGTGGTTCGTTGTAAGAAACCTGAAAGTGGCTTCAGTCAGAATCAACAGCTTTCAACATTAGGAAGTACCGTGTATTTAACTGTAATAAAACCATTGTACAATAGCAACCTCAATAGAAGAGAAAGGATTGGAAGTAGACAGCTACTGAAACTGAAAAGATAGAGAACAGAAACGAGGGGGTGAGGCTTCTGCTTCTAGAATCGAGCACGCACTCAATCAAGTGTCGTGAACAAGCAGCGTGCAATTACTTCATTGCGGTTTCCAGTGTTTGCAGCATAACAAGCCACTCTACTTGATAGTAAACAAGTTTAATCAAATATGATAAGATGCCTAAAAGAAAGCCGCCGATTAACACGATTCCGAATCATTTTTCCAAGAGTGAGAATGCAATTCGAAGTCAGACCGTGTGAACACCATCTCGAGGACAGGAATAGCCCCAAATAAAGTTAAGATTGTTCTCGAGTCATTTATATGCTTAAGCTAAGTGGCAGTCTTTTAATTCTTGCAACGATGCTATTCCGAATTAGGAGTGACAAACTAAACCAGTTAGCCAAATGATGGTTCCCTAATCACAATACATGACCTAACGTGAAAATTCTAGGCATGATAATTTGTTCTCGATGTCTACGTTGCTAACAAAGATTCTTTTACAGAAATTTCGTAAGAATTAGTGAAGTTTTGCCCGAGATAAGTAACGGCTATTGGAACTAGGGCGGATGCAAAAGAATAATGAAAGTAAACAAAGTTATGCTTGTATGCCACTGTTATCTAAGCCTTATAAATCGAATCATTACAACCTTTGTGCAATGAAATGCACAATTTTATTGTTCGAGAAGCAGTACAATCAACAGAAAGCTTAATGTGTGGGGATAACTGAAAAACATTATACTTTGGTAACCATTTCCTACTATAACGAGGATAGATCGACCGGAGTTTTCGCCTCAACCTTCTAGGTGGAACAAAATACCTTAGAGTCCATGCTAGATGACAATTTCAATTTAAAACGCATGCTTGCACTTTGAAAATACTTACACTGAGCTATAATTTTTTTTAAATTGTACTCAAATTATCAGCTGTGATTCGGTTTTCAAATGTATTGAAAAAAGGTTTCATAGTGTGCATGATAATTAAATTGATCACTTTGAAATTCCGTCATAATATTTCGCTTCAAAGTGAGAGACAAGCATGTACGGTAGTTGTGCTTATCGAAATCTGCGTTCGTGAAACATGGTTCATCTAAGGAGATCGCAATCGTTTTATAGAGAATGGCATTCTGTGGCAACCTTGTTGCATATTCAAATTTGCACGAATCTGAACTGATGGTAAAATTAGAAAGCTGCGTTGTATGTACGAAGTATGAAACTACAAGTCTGATCTAGGAAAAATGCCGCAGTCATTGGCTACGGTTAAGATAATGTCACGTTGCTAGGGCCTAGACAGATATAAGAAATGAAAATAGAACAGAAATGGCAGTGAGACTCCAGCATGGAGCTCTCTACCGGTGGCGAATAAATTTAGCACGCTTTTAGCGGGACAGCGCAGAAGTACTGCGCGATTGCACATCAATGTATTACGGGTGCGTTAGAGAAGAATGTGTTCTTATCACCCATTATAAAGGGTTGTTCATGGTTCTCAGTGCAGTGGAACATACAGTCCAGTAATTTAACGCTCCGGTATGAAAAAATCAGCTTAGCCGATCGGGGTCCTGAAGACTACATAAGTACCTGAAATCCTTCAGAGATACGGTGCAAAATGCTGTTAATGGTGTCAATGTGATTAATTGTCATACAGGTGAATTGCGTGATTTTTTCCGAAAACGCTTTATTAAAGCTATACTAACTACATTCACTGGCACCATAAAATCGGTGGTTGGCATTCCAAAACATGTCATTTTCAACGACTTGATTTATTGACTGTTTTACGGACTAAAAGTAATAGAAAACCAATGAAAATTCGACGAACATCAACCGAACAAACATATCATGATGTAAATACCGTTAACCCTGAAAGATACGTTCCTTAAGATATTTTCAGCTTTACAAACCTTGATCAGACATAAGGCGACAAGAAAATTTTACTTTTATATTCGGTCATGGTCCACATGTAAGCTAAATTTCAATTTGCAAATGAGCAGTTATCCTCGAATTCGCAAGTAATTGTGTATAGCACAAAGTCAGATCGGTGCTCGAATTTCAGGTCACGGATACGCATACCTGATGAGCGGCAACAACCGCAAAACCGGTCGTGTGCTTCCGTCCTGCTTTTCGAACATCATATTATTATATTACTTAATAATAAAAATCTGGCTTCAAACAAAAAAGCACTAAACTGTACTAACTGTACTGTACAAAACCTGTACTGTAAGGTTTCCAGGGAATTGACATGGTATATATGAAATGTGTGAAAATAAAATCGGATGGCACGTAAACCCAAACAAACAAGCTTACCATTCGGGTGGCATTCAATCCTGTGGTTATAAATGTGGCGTATGAGTACCGCGATGAAAAATAATGCGATTGACAAAAATATTTTCTTCAGATAATATGAATGTTGGATCTGAATGTTAGAATATTTTTCGATACTTACTCTCTTGGGTAAATAGCCGTTGTTATCAAGAATTCGGTAAATTGCTACAACCGTTAGCATGTACAACGAAGATGCGAAAAGAAAAATGATGAAAAGAGATTCGTGAACAGCTAAAAATGTAATAATGATTTTGTTGTACTTACGAAAATTTTCCCTGTTTGAAACGAATGCAACACCAACAAACGATGCAATATCAATCAAATTAGTTACGAACGCAAAATTCCTTAGCCACTTCAAGAGATTCGGTCGAGAAATATGAGACAGGTAACGTGAAAAGTGATTGAAGTAAACAAATGCTAGGAGTATACGAGGAGCGCTGTGAAGGCCGATAACATGTCTCCATAGATAGATTTGGGGATTAATTCCAGTGACAGCACTAATTGATGGTATGAAATTGGACACCTGAATCGTTACAAAAATTATTGAGTTACCCCACAAACAGCTTCCGTAACTTCGTCAAAATTCGAATAGACCGAAAGCATGGTACAAAACACCAAGCCAAGAAACGGTAAACTAGTCCCAAGTATAACCAGATTCTTAAAATATATGGAGATCAAGGAGGGAGTTGACTGTGCAAAACCATTTGGGATAGAATATTCAGAATTGTGCATGTTTAAAATATGTGCGCACTAAGGTCATTATTTGTTCAAGTTCAAGTTCATGTTTAAGTTGCACAGGGCTGAAGGTGGCTAAAAGCCAATCACGCTCCCAGATTTTCTTCAACGGTATGCGGTTGAGCACTCAGCACTTCGATATCGGGTATACAGTTCGTACGTTTCACACGTTCTTGTTTCCGGATATCTGGAAAGTGAAGTTCAGTTCAGTTCAGTTCAGTTTGCACAGGACGATATGTGGCAGAGTCGCCAATCGAGCGTCCAGATTTCTTCCGGTGGTATGCAACGTGAAGTAGGGGTTCTCTTCACCAGCACGGTGAGAGGTCATCTATTCAGGGAACAATGCAATAGTATGCGAGGACAATGTATGATTTATGAAATCATCAGCCTAGTCCAGGCAAAGTTAAGCACAGTCATAGACTGCTTGGGGCTAAAATGTTGTCAGGTTGCCCAGGCCTGGACAGATATGAGATAAAATATTTAATACGTTTTTTGTTGTTTTTTATGTTTTTTATTAGACAATGTGGGGAAATATGGGAGGCCATTTGGACAGTTTACTATACAATCTGGGAGCTTGTTTCAGTAGTTGACCACACTGTTACTGTAAAAGTACTCATGTGCCAACAACCTGGGCCTACTCTTAAGAAATTTCATTGAATTACCCATTTTAGCTGCTTTAGGGTAAGTTTGAGGTGTTCAGTAATATTATCGCCCGTGATACCTGTAGCAAGCTGTAATTTCACTTTCTTTCCAATTGTGTTTTCGTTTCCCTAGATGCTTGCTTTATTCAACAATTTGTACATACTTATCTTTGTATCATTTTCACTCATTAACTTAGAAGTTATCGTTTTGTTCCGATAATCGATATTGCCATATCGATCTATCGATTTCTTCTTGTCCTATTCACTCATAGACTATCGATCTTCTGTTTCATTAAATGAGTTGTCGTTACTCATCCTTTGTATCGCATTCTGTAAATAATCATTAGTTAACAATATACTTTGGTCTGCGCGTCTCCTGGTTCTGCTATTGTTCGTGGTGCTGCATAGCTGGTTGTTCGTGAATCGAGACGGGTAACGGCAAGATTAACGTGTCACCGGATCTTCAAGCTTTACGAATTATTCGTCCCTGATTGACGTGACACAGGAGTTTTGAAGTTGAATCAACTTGTATGTGTGTGGATAATTGCACCGGACACTAAACCGTCACTTCCCATGAGTTCATCATTTTGTCCTGCATTCAATATAAAGTTTACTGTTATAACTTGAACTTATTCACTACATAGTTGGTGATCCCGCATTCCATTTTTCTCTCAGAATTCCCGTATTTTCTCAAATTTTCTGTAATGTCGTCTGAACTTAACGAATCGAAAATGAACGTTATCAGCTGTAACACGCCAGCATTTGACCCTGCAAACCCGCATGTCTGGTTCATCCAAATAGAGGGTATGTTTCGTTTCAGACGAATCACGAAACAAGAGGTCATGTTTTCTTTCGTACAATCACAATTACCTTCCTACATCGCGAAAGAAGTATTAGACGTTCTTGACCGTATGCCCTTCATTTCGCCCTACGACAGACTGAAGGCTGCTGTGCTCAAGCGTACTATGGCCTCTGACGAAGCCAGGCTAAAACAACTGCTGACTGGTGTAGAACTAGGCGACAGAACCCCTTCACAGCTGTTACGTCACATGCGTTTCCTTGTGGGCAACACAAAGTTAGAAGATTCCGTCCTATAGCAACTTTGTCTGAACTGCCTGCCACACAGCACCACCGCCATCCTTGCCGTGTCGGTCGACAAATTTTGCCTCGACACATTGGCCGAACTAGCAGACAAAATTTACGAAAATTTAGGCGGAACCAACGTTAATCAGGCAACCAATGCGAGTTACGTATCAGAGCTAGAAACCTCTTTAGCAACGTTGACCAGAGAGCTCTCATCATTACAGCTCACAATCTCCAACATGGGACCTTCTAAAAACTCCCGATCCTTACTTCGCCAGTGTTCCAGAAGTAGAAGCCGCTCTCGCCTTTGTGATAACAACTGGTTTTGCTATTAGCATCGTCGTTTCTGAGACGCCGCGCGTAACTGCTGTCCAGGCTGTAAACATCCTAACGCACACAAAGTCGGGAAACCGGGTTGCCAGTCACTAATGGCGACGGCTGCTCCTGGCAAACCCACCAGTCGCCTCCTGTATGTACATGATGCGTCGAATAAACTTAACTTTCTCGTGGACACTGGTGCCGAAGTTAGCGGTATACCGCGTAGCTGCGAAAAACGTGACTTACGTCCATCAGGCATCACACTGCAGGCGGCTAACTAATCGAAAATTTTGACTTACGGTGAGAAACTTTTGAAACTCGATCTCGGACTTAGACGTGAATTCCCTTTCGTCTTTGGCATTGTAACGCTGAGTGCAGTCTAAACAATTATCTGCGAGCCTTGTTTTGCAGCTTCGGCACATTAAGCAGCCTATCACTTTCTGTTATAGTAATACCGAGATCCTCAAATTTCTAAGCAGCAGCTATTCTGATTGTTTCTTCGCCGACTTCTAGTTGGGTTGTTTCTAAATCAGTCGTCAGAACGCAGCACTTCCTCAAGTTTAGTGCAAGTCCCATGTTAAGTCCAGTTGATCACTTTTTCTAAATCAGAGATAAGAGTATCTCTACTGTCGGTTCCAAGGATCTCAACATCATCAGCAAACAGGAAGCAACATGAACTCAAGCAGGCTCTCAGGTCGTGTTCAAAAATAGGGAAAAGTAGTGGACCAAGCACCGAACCTTGAGACGCTCCACAGAGTATCAGTGATTCCTCCGAGCACACCCCTGCAATTCTAACATAGTGCGATTATTTAAAAAGCTGTCTAACCATCGATGTAGTTCACCTGTGTCGCCACACATCTTTAGTATAAACACAGGTATCTATGGTTCACTGAGTGAAAGGCCTTTTGAAAATCAAGATAGTTTAGTTGCCCCTGGGCTGTAAATGGCTGATATGCCAATCGAGGGTTTAGAATTTCCAACTGTGGAAAGCTTCAAAAGATCGCCCACCATTGTCAAATTTGGTTCATTGTTCTCTAGTATCTTCGCCATATGCGATGATACGTCAGATGATTTCTAGGCTGTCCTTCAGTCCCAGTATTCGTACCTGCGACTAAAAAAAACGGAAAGGGTTACTGTTCACCAAGCCGGTGAGAGGTTAGCTATGGAAAATTTGTGCGTAGATTAAAAACATGATATTTAAAACGAGGTATTATATATTTGGAATTTGTGTTGTTTTTTTGCTAATTTCTTAACACGTGATATCAGTACCAGTATCACTTCAGTTCAGTTCAGTTCAGTTGCACAGGACAATAAGTGGATGACGAGCCAATCGCTCTTCATAAATTCATTTCGGTGGAAAGCTTCAGTTAAGCAACCACCATTACTAAAACATTTATTTTTATTGTGCGTTGGATGTCTTCGATGATCGCGAAGCCAAGAGATTATCCAGGTTGTATTTAGGAATCACCTAGTCATGAATGATGCATTGGTCCTCCCATTTGAAGTCTATGCTAACTAGAACTCCAAAATCCTCAACACACTGTGTGGCGTTAGCATTGAAAGAATTTCGTGACACTTGAACTGAAATATTATCAGTGCTGACAAGATTTGGCTCTTATTGAGGTTAAGTGAAAATGAATGATTTTGGAGCGGGGCCTTTGAATCGGCCGTGCTCAAAATTAATGTTCTCATGCGTTTTTATTTTTTCAGTCTACACGAAACCTTTTGTTTTTGAAACGTTTTAACATGTCGCGAACATGTGAACGAAGGACGTTTGATGCCCCGCACGCTTTAAATGCTGCGCAATATTTTTATTTTGAAAGATGGGGAATTTCCTGCGCCGGTCAAAAAAATGCGAAAGAAAACTTATACATGGGGGTTTAAAAATCGTGCAGCATGACTTTTCACCAACTTCCATCACAATCAAAAAGTGTAATGCCTGCAGACGAAACCGAAGCTGTTTTGGATTTGAATGTGACTGGCAATCTCAAATTTTCCCATCAAAGTTTGACGTCCCTATTATTCGCATTAAAATTTTGTGTGTAAACTATTTTGATTAACTGAAAATTCGTTTTAACGAATAAAGTTTTCTTCTTCTTCTTAGTGGGAAGTCCCACTGAAATTAACAGTTTATGACCCATTCAAGGTCGTGCATAAGGGTATTTTCATCCGTTGATCAGATGAACGTCACATCATCCGCGAAAATGAAGCATGAGCACTTCAATGTAGACGACAAGTCATCAATAAATATCAGGAATAAAAGAGAACCGAGTACCGACCCTTGTGGTACCCCAGTGATCACGTCGGTTTGATTAGACAGCGTAGATCATACTCGAAATCTGAATGTCCTGCCTAAAAGGAATGCCTTTATCCAAGCAAGTAGATTACACCGTATGCCTTTTGCTGCTAGTCTGATTACAAGAAGGTGGTGATTTACGGATTCGAAAGCCTTGCTAAAGTAAAGGTAGAGGGATTCAATAGGCTTCCATTCATCCATCCGTTTTATTGCAGTATTGAGAAAAATTTGGTTAGTCAGGCACGATATTCCTCTGAGAAATCCATGTCGAGTTACACTCATTAAAGAATGCCGACAAGGATGCTGAGAGATTTTGTCATACAGTAGTTCATCCAAATCTTTCGAGACGATGCTAGTCAGGCTGACTGGTCTATATTTACCAAGAGTTGACCTGCAAACACCTTCGTGTATTGTTACTATTATGGCTTCATTTCACTCACTAGAAACCACTCAAAGGTTCAAGTCTGAATTGAAAAGTTTGTATAAAGTTTCTGTGAGCCCTGCAGCGAAATTGTTTTAGCATAATTGAGTGGATATCATCCAGTCCCTCAGCTTTGTTGACGCGAACTGAAATTGTGCTTCATACATCTCAGCTTCATTGAACGATAGCTCATCTAGTGCAAGAGAACCAGGTAGTAGATTAAACTATCTAGACGAAGCATTTGAATAATTATCACGTCTCTGAACGCCACTGAAGAACACGGAGAAGGCAGTTGACATAGACATGTCGGTATCGGCTAATTTTCCGTCCACGAGTTTCTAATCTCCAATACTTCCCCTGGTTTTGCAATTTTATTAAGCGTAGCTATAGGCTTTAGATTAGATTCACCATCCCTAGCTAAGGATAACTTGAACTCATTTTTAAGAAAACACTGTATTTTAGCACAAGCGTTCCGACCGGTTCTATAGCGGAACCAAGAACTAGATGTGGAAGATAGCGTATATTGCCGCCATAAACGATCTTGTTTACGTGTAGACCGACGAACACAAAGAGTCCACTAGGGCGGCTAATGATGCTTTCTCACAACTCGCAGCGAAGCGTACTTATCTTGTAACTCGTTTCGATGCTTACAAAATCTATCCGTTTCACTTACACTGAAATCGTTATAAAAATGGAGGGAAAATTATGAAGTCTTTAGGAGAAAACCCCAGTCTGCAAGCCTAAAATTGCGTTTAGGGCGAGAATAGGTTTGTGAAAACGCAGTACTGCTTAGAAGCTTATAATTACTTGGTCGCTCTTATTGAGCGGTGGTAAGTATTTTAAAAGTCTAACGGCTTCTGGCTGGGACAACAATACCAGTTCGAGAGTTGATGGAGTGCATCCTTTACGAAACATCGTAGGATCATTCACATGCTGATGCAACGCATGATCATTAAGCCATTCGAGAAACGTTCCGAATTGCTCGGTGAATACACCTACAGTGACGGCCCAATCTATGTCTGGATGGTTTAAATCATCTAAGATGAGTACGCTGGGAGCTGATTGAAACTACCCATCGTGCGTCTCAATATCCTGCTAGGTTGCACCTAGTGTAACATAGAGACAAGCAATTGCGAAAGCTGTCTTGTAGCAAGTCAGGATACTCGTAACGACTTGGACGTTTTCTCTAGCAATGGATATGCAAATGCCTGTATTTTGCAGACCATACTCTAAGAGAAGCGCAAGAGGGCGAATGTCGACCAAGTCGAAACGACTGCCCGCAATATTTCAAATGTGTGCTTGAAAACACCAGCCACTAACATGATTGATTCGCAGGAAGCATAGGCGTGTATATTTGTGAATGGAAAATGAGAGATGTCTCATCACCGAAAGGCGAGGGCGTTAATGCATGATGCATGTCTAATCGAATGAAAAGACGATGGTTGTTGTTAAGTTTGTTGTTTCTTAAACCATTAAAACCCTTGAATAACCTTGACAAAAACGAAAGAAAAAATGGAAAAGAAACGCTTTTTGTGTTTCCAAACGTTTTTCCTAATATTTTTGTTGTTTTTGACAATAAATGGGGATGGGTTTAATCTTAAGGTCATTGCTCCGAAAAGAGCACCTGCCACCGTTCGTGCAGCCGATGTCTGAAAGCATTGACTGGAGCTGATGAGATTAGTTGTGTGGGGAGTGCGTTCTGCGCGTTCACTACGCGGATGCAGAAGAATTGCGTCCTTGATTCCAGCCTGGTCTGCTGTTTACTTAGCTTAAGACTCTGCCTCGTGTACCAACCAAAGAAGATGACCGAAATCAGTCATCGAATTCGAGATTGCTTAATAATTTGACAACTTTAAAGGTCCCTATAAGTGCTCCCTAAGTTTCCCTTCTCCTAAGCTAGACAACTGTTAATGCTAATAGATAATTTTAATAGTTGGTGCATAGGCGAAGCTAATCTAGGAGCTAGCAGTCTGATCATTTGTGCATGGATGTTATCGAGCCATGCCGACTAATTGTATGCTAGGATGGACAATATAGTCTCGACATTGTGTACCTCGAATGTATGGTCAGTTCAGAGAGGGCGTTCAGTGAGTGCACAATGAAGTGATAGTGCAGAGGCGTCCGAGTTATCATCTGCACGTTTCACGCTTTGAAAATGCAAGGAAAACAAGTGTGCCTTTTCTATGCTTGCAATGCTGGCTGAGCCATCGTCTCTTACTAAATTACCTACAACCATTTGTGTTGAGCATTCAGATCGAACGTCGCTGTAGTATCGTTTAAGATGAGTAATGGCCTCTTAGGTGAAACTCATTTCGAAACAGAACTTTGCAGCACGAATCTTGGAAACAGTGATATTTCGAACTTCCCTATAACGGGCCAAAGTCCCACATGAAGAAGTAAGCTTGTAACGCACCTATCTTGCGTCTCGGTGACGTGAGCTACGGGACACTGAAGCTGACCACTATTGACGTTCGCAAAATTGGAAATGGCAGGCTAAATTGGTATGAGAATGCTCTAATATATTCATCATTAATGAGAATTCGTTCAGATCAAGTATCCAAACGCGAGAATAAGATGAGTGCAAGACGGTGAGAAGAACAAATGTAAGAAGAATATAAACCAAAGGTTAATATCGTTATTGCGTAGAAAAATGAATAAACAGTTTCAATTTAAACATTGAAAGTTTTGTAAATCAATCAGTGGGTATTGCATAATGAACGGGGTTAAGTTTATTTGGCACCGGGGTAGTGGTAAGGCACTTGTATGAAAGGATAAACTGCCATGAATTCTAGGGCATTGGAGATCATTTTCCCGATTGCATTGAATCTGTTACGTTGAGGAACACGCTGACATAGAACTTCACTGGTGAAATCTTGAAGTCAGTAAAACTTAGATTTTTAGGTAGATTTACTGGAAAAGGACTACACGTTCTCTCCGCCAGCAATTTGAGAGGTCATCAGGTTAAAATTTGATAAAAAGTGAAGCACAGTTATCAAAAGATAATCAAGTTATGTTGATGTTCTGGTTCCCTAGACAACCTGACATTAATGCATAGTTGCAAATAGATAATTGCAAAATCACCGAAGATTACAACACTTGGTCCTATGGCCAAAAGAGACGTAAGCTTAATTTGTAAAAGAGCATCTTCCAAACAACTGTTTTGACTACGATAGACGCAGCTTACCACTATACGCGTGCATCCATGCATGAGCAAGGCAGATGTTAACTGCACGTTTGTTAAACAAAGAGAAATAATTTTCTCAAAACGATTAGCATTATCACAATGCCATCCTGCTAGCTTACAAGAGGTCGATCGCTTCTTACGGCGCTAAACCTTTCAGATATTGCAGTCGTTACATTGTCATCATGAGACAACCATGATTCCGTGACACCGACAATTTTGTAGTGGGTGTCGACAAATATACAGAGGGGTTGAGCCCATTTATTTCTACTGCTACTATTACTTGTATAAAACAGAAATGCACTAACACATGGAGCCGGACTACGGGTGTTCTAGCTAACTGGAAGCTCTTTGTCCTCGGGTATAATACTTGAGGTTCGCGGTTTTCAATGCTTCATTTCCTCAGGACAGATATTCGTTTTTTTTAAACGGATGGCAACTCTTGGCATCCATTTTCATCTTCGTGGCCTGAGTCACTGCAGCCTAACTACGATTCATCCTGTAAAGGACGTAGCGCGACGGTGGCGCTCTCTCATGGAGTATAATTTTTTTCGAGTTGAAAGAAATTAAAAGCGAATTCGACTACAATTTGCCGCGGCGATCTGGTTGATGCCTCGTTTGTGCTACCCTTCCATTTGTTGACCCGGTAAACTCGCTCCAGCATAGTAGTAAGAGGCATGCACGAAGCACGGAGTAGGTCGAAGGCATTCCTGTGGTCACTTTCCTTACGATCCTTTGAGTTTCGGATGAAAAGCTCAACCTGCATAAAGATTAGGACATTTTTCGACCATGTTGAGCTACCTTGGCTTCTTGCTCGCACCTCAGCAACCACGTTTCTCAAGTTGTGGACGTCCCGAACAAGCGCATGAACATCCTTTGTCGGACTAGTATGAAACCTCGATTTACGCTAATTTGCTTCCAGAGAGCCTTCAGAGGACAGGAGGATGTCGATTATTTCGCTTTCTGTGGTCTCAAATGAGTCATATGGTGCCTTGAGGTAGACGCGAGCACAGACCTAGCTACTCCGGCAAAGGTTGTGGGCTCCTCAACCAAGGTTTCTGCGGATTTCATGCAGTCAGCGCATAGCCATGTAAGCAATCGATGGGCTGAATTAACAGGAAGTGAGCTGGCGACTGTTCACAGCGTTTGGGATGTGCCCAACGCAGACACACATTGCACTCTATACCTTTAATAACTTTTGTTGCGCTAGAGTAGAGGCAATGAGAAGAAATTTGAATCATTTTGCACATATAATCGATTTACTCACATAATGGATGAATTTCGAACTTTTGGCTTGTTAGCCACATACTGTCCTGTGCAAACTAAACTGAACTGAATATATCTTCCTGGATAACTTTTGTCATGAGAGTAATTTAGAATGCAATGGAAAAGCTCTCCTCAATAATAGGTCAGAAAACGTTTCAGTGCTTCCCGAAAAAACATGAAGAATATGACAACACTTTAATCATGGATAAAAATAAGGAAATAAAAAGAATACATCTACTCCAGTTCCTTCTTGAGCCATCATATTATAGTGGAATATTCAAACTCTTTGGGCAGACGATTCATGTATTTATTACCCATTTAGTGATTAGCTTTTTGTAAGGTTAAATTTTGACATTAGCATTTTCTTTTGGTCATTCATTCGTATCCAGCATTACTTAGTTT
This sequence comes from Atriophallophorus winterbourni, assembly GCA_013407085.1. Taxonomy (NCBI): domain Eukaryota; kingdom Metazoa; phylum Platyhelminthes; class Trematoda; order Plagiorchiida; family Microphallidae; genus Atriophallophorus; species Atriophallophorus winterbourni. Next base: position 49,556 of record JACCGJ010000963.1, read on the forward strand.
TATTGCAATAAATGCTTTTAAAAATACGCTTTTTGACACTTTAAACAATTTCAAACTCTAGACTATGTCTTCTGACGTAATCGCGAAGTTTGTGTGTGATGCTTTGTGTGGGAATTGTGGGAACGAATCCTCTAAGTTTTTGTGCATTCTTCACTTTGGATCCATCTCTTAAATTTTCCAATGGTGATTTAACTAGCTGTCATTGGACCTCATTGGATAATTCGCTGAAACGTTGTTCCTATAGTGAGTTCGAGTAAATTCTTGTTGTATTTTGGGTAGTGCAGACGCTGATAGTCCTCTACACACTTTTACTGAAGTAGTACTCACAAGATTAGTACTAACATATCGCCTTTCTAATTTTATTTTGTTGCATTGAGTGCTAGTTTGATTGCTCTTCCAAATCTCAGTATGGAAAGTTCGAACGCACGTGGTTTTAACTGACCCAGTTCCGGACGATTAAATCGGTAGTTGTGTCCCGGGTTAACTTCTACCCGTATAAATGCCACAACAATCTATTAGTGGTGCAGGCTGAATGCGAATGTGGCCCGCTATAAGGCCTTGGATTCTTAAACATTACTTTCTTAGCTTTTTTGACCCATAGAACAATTTACCATTGTGTCCTTACACCATAATATACTATTGAACTATTGAACCTACAATTGGCGCGAAAACAATTTCACTAGAATCGACAGCATTTTAACTGGTCAGGATTTTGAAGGTTTCAATCAAATTTCATGCTTTCATGCGAGAAAAGATTTAGATTTCGCAATCGTTTTTCTTACAACCTAACTCATCGCCTCTTAGTCTTACGACTATCTGGCGCTTGCAATATCTTCATCCAAATTGTGTGATCATGCTTAAAAGCAAACCTCGAGGTGTGGTCTCACAAATACTTTGTATAGTGATAAGAAAACATTTGTATATCTGCTAGATAAAACTGAGGAAAGGCAAAAATCTCTCCTTGCACGTTTCGCGGCAGCTTAAAATGGATAAGCCAATTTAACTTACGCTGAAGCCTCAATACATGAGTCATTATTCTCCAATTAATCTCAAGAATACCTTCTGATTAATAAAACTCAAGCTTTTGAACGACATTAGACTGGAGAAATATTTTGCTGAGTTAACTGCTAGATCTCATATTGCAGACCACTTGATGACCTTTTCGACATTTTAAAAAGACCCTGTGCATTTCGTGAATTTATAAATGAGACATCACTCATAAAATATACCAAGAAAACCTGAGCGCCGCTGCTAAGCCATCGCTAAAGTTAGAAAATGTATGCAGTCCGAAACCTGATACATAAGATACTCTGCAAAGAAACTTTAAATTTGATACGAAAGTATCTGTTGCCTAAGAATTTTTTTATCCATTTTATCAGATAACCACCGATACCCATATAACCGAATTCGTTTGCGCGCAATCTGAAGTTGACCAAGTCAAACACTTCTCAAAAGTCAAAGTAACAAAAACTTCAACCTGTCGACCTCTTTCTAGCCTTTTGATTATCTCCATTACACAACACAAGAGGTTGATTAGTCACGATATTCTTTTAACGAAACCATGCTGAACAGTGTTCATCAACTATAACTCAACTATATTGCGACAGACTCGATCCCTAATAAGTCTTTCCGGGATTTTACTAATTAATGAATCAGTCCAGCGACCTAACAAATACTTGGAATAAATTTATGCTACAAAGGAGCATTGAATAGAGGAGCCACGGTCTCTGCGATTAGCTGTGCCAGATTCATAATCATTTGGGCGTGAATATCGTGTAAATCATCAGATTTGTGTAGTTTAGTTGCTAAAAGAGCTTGTTCAACCTTATCACCAGTAAAATATATTCCTTGATTAACGTTGCCCCATCCGACCTTTTGATAATTTTCATTTTAATGGATCAATTCGGCGTCTGAACAAACTAGAAATGTTCAACAAATGATGACGTCTTTTCTGATTATGAGACTATTTGAGGTCCCTCGTTGCGGTAAAGCATGTTAATTCGATCTGGCGTTTTATCTTTGGATTGTGCATGACTGTATTCACGCTTTGGCCACTGCTTTATATTGCGCGCAAACTGTGTTCCACAGCATTGAGATTGGTTTCAACCGCATTATACCTGACCATTTTATATTTCTTCAAGGACCATTGTATGTGCGACAACAAAGCAAACCTATTTCATAATATGGACATACAATTGTGTTTAAGCTGCCAGTAGGTTGCAATATCGGCATCTGCATGATGAAACAATATCATTTTCCCTATTTGCGAGAGCTTCCCAGTCTACGTGTTTGAAGTGAAGCCATAGTTAAATAAAATGCTTATAATACCTGCGTACAATATGAAAGCTAATCATAATGTAATCATATTTTCACATGTCAAACCATTCATTTTTTGAAGATATAGAAGAAATAGAATTGAAGGTAAGCATTCTTGATGGAACAATAGTTTACTCATATATTTGCTCATGTCATGCAAGTGATTCCATTCGAAGGAGTCCGCAGATATATTATTAGATGAACAACACATTTTGGGATAAGTGATATGCAAAAAATCTCCGACTATAAGACCTAAAGCCAATCGTGTGCAACAGACTTTACAAGTCCTGCGATCCAGTATAAGAGTTCATAAAGGCGCATGTTATGACCATATATTGGTTATAATATTGAATACGACAGAATATATTTCCGATGTTGTGCGTGCTAAGCATAACCCTGGATTCTCGAAAACATAAGCGAAAACGGGCAGCACTAGCATTGTTGAGTGCACCGGGTCTATTACATCTGACCTTAGATTAACCGGTACAAATTAAATCTGTAATTTGTTTTGAAACATGTTGCGAAGATGCGTTCAGTGCTATAAGGTGCGGTTGATACTAATGCGCTAAGATAAAGAGTTTAAATCACTTTTTTGCGGAAATGACTTGAATTTTCTTATAACACTCTAGCGACGGTGTCACGCGATATATAATTAATCCGTCCTGCTTTCTCTCGGGCGAAATACATAAAGATTTGGCACTTTTCGGTGTGCTGCTTAGAAGGGTCAAATCGCTTTTCAGTGGCCTGCAATTCAATGGTAACGCGATTATTACAAATCACCAACTGCGGAATTCCAGTGTCAAAAAATAATCAAATTTTTCATTCACTGAATCGTCTGTCTTATCAGTAGATAACATAGAACGTTTCTTCTTAGAAAATAGCGATCTCTATTATAACATACATTGTTGCGAGGCCAAGTTAAACTAACGAATCCCTTTTTCATCATGTAAATCGGCGAGTTGATTTAATGGGATGCATGCGTGTCAACTTAATTTACATAGGAATGATGACGATCAGAGTGCGAGACAAATTAAACCAAAATTAGTCTTGAAGTGTCATCTAACAGCTTTTTATAACCCATTTACATGTGAACACGATAAACATGCCTTAGTGGCGAATGGAAACGCAATCCAATATTATCTAGCAGATTCCATATGCTATTCGGGTCAAGCGACTTACGCGTTTGGATTCACGTTAACAAGTTTCAACAAAATGATATGAGGTTTGTCTCACTTTTCGTAACGCTCTGATTTGAGTTGCTCTAGTTTCTCGGATAGCTTCTCTATGCTGGAAACTACAGTAACAATGGAATTCGACGTACAGTCATAGTTTATATTTTTAGCCAATTTCTGCACCACCTGTGCATTTTTTGGGTTTATGATTCTTTGAAATTGTAGAAAATATGCATTTACATAAACCTTATAGGGTTCAGGTCTAATCCATGAAATCTTCGGATGTCCCCAACTCTTGCATGCTGTAACCGACAATTCGGTCCGGGGAAAATCGAGTTCAACGTCAAAGATTTCAGTCACGATATAAACACCAATGTGTCTATCCAACGGTTGAGTGACGCGTCCAAGCCCACCAAAATATTGACAAGGCAATACGTGATATAAGTACGGTACTAATGAAGCAAAAAAGTTATACAATAAAAATAGCAAACCTCAATTATTCCGCTTCGTACTGAATCAAAAAACAACAATATTCAACAGCAACAATGACTACGAGTGATCGCAACTTCAAATTGCGCGCAAACGGCCAAATAAAGATACACAAATATGAGCTCAAGAACGAATAAATTCAAGTAGTTCGGTAAACAAAAATGGTAAAAATATACAAAAATACCATAGGATTTAAACAATTAGTTGTCAATGAAATAAATTCAATGTACATCTTACACCGCCCCCCGAAATCCGCGCCGGATTTCTCAAAGGCTGACAACGTACATGCTCTGGTATCCTACCCTATATCTTTACCCATCGCTGATCATATGATAATGGCAGTCAGACGTTATTATCTAGGAACAAAGTGAGATAATGTCACACTGCACAAGACGTTCTCCATGCCTCACACATGTGACAAAATTCACCGGCCTTTTCAGCTAGATTGGTTAGAAGCCAGACGTTTTCCATGCCTTACCACAACCAATCTAGCTGGCCTGGTCCATTTACGTCGCAAAACCAGTTCCGGTAACAGCATCCACGGACGATGATATCGTTGTATTTTCTTCCGGTACAGTTAAATCAGTCCAGTAGCATGTCTGATCTAATTCCAAATGAATTGCTTCCTTCAGTACGGTAGTAAGTGATACTGCCAGCTTAGCAGCTACCAATCCCAGACACGAAATAGTAGCAGGCTTGAATAGAGCAACGCGCGAATTCGAGTACAGTAGGCAACAATGTGAGAGATCCGACTTAGGACTAAATCGAATGTAAATCGGGGCTTCATACCTAACTTCCAACGCATCACAGAATGCATGTAACTGAGAACGAACTACGTGAGCACCTTTGCGCTTCATAGATCGAGGAATTCTTAGTGACTATGGTTCCCGAACATTGGACACCCAAATCTTCTGAAATCGCACATCTGTCAAACATAGCTCAGCATTCTTTATTTCTTCCCTTGTTAGTTGTTCATCACATGAGGCACTATCATATACAACCCTTAACTTACCAGGTTTCTTAGGGTTAATAACTGCACGGTAAGGAAGATTACATCGAGGTCGAACGTGTGTTGACCATTGACGATCCGGAACAGAAGTTGCATATCCACAGATAAAATTGTGTTCCATCACGCTTGCATATTTATGGAATAACTCAGGATTTCGCAGAAACCTAGAACGCAGACTCTGTAAACGCGACTTTGCTTGTTTACGGTTGCGCAGATTCTACGAAAATCTCTTTTTGAAGGTAGACACACTTCAAAATGGCCACCTTTCTGTTTAGTCACACGATACGCTTGTAACACATCCGCTCCAATAAGCAGGCCAACTGCGGCATCGGGACTATCATTTGAAACAAGATCCTTCAAGTGATTAGGTGAAGTGAGGCAATCTTTCTTCGTCAAATGCTCACTTATTTCAAGAGGTTGCATAGACTCATTCATCATAGACAGTTCGAATCTTACTCGTGCAATTCGAGTAGCATTCGCAGCTATCAACGTTCTGTCTCAATCTCTTGACGACTCTGTTCTTCCGCTAACTGTGCTAACAGAAACTGCGCCCTAAGATAATGAGAGCTAGAACTAACTACCGAACCAGAGCATGACATATTATCAACCAATGAAGAAACACCTACTCGCCCGTCAAACAGGTCCTTTTCGTTGTTTCTTGGATGGATCTTAGACCATTTTTTCCCCATTTGTTCCCAATGTTCGAAACGGAGCAAGTTGAGTACTGCTAATTTGAGTACTGTCCCAATGTTCCAAACGAAGCAATTGAGTACTCTCCCAATGTTACCATTATTATATAATAATTGAGTAATGTAACCGACAATTCGGTCAGGGGAAAATCGAGTTCAACGTCAAACATTTCAGTCACGATATAAACACCAATTGTTTATATGTATATGTATATGTTTATATGTATATGTTTATATATAATTGTTGTATATGATAGTGCCTCATGTGATGAACAGCTAACGAGAGAAGAAATAAAAAATGCTGAGCTATGTTTGACAGGTGTGCGAGTTCAGAAGATCTTGGTGTCCAATGTTCGGGAACCATAGTCACTAAGAATTCCTCGATCTATGAAGCGCAAAGGTGCTCACGTAGTTCGTTCTCAGTTACATGCATTCTGTGATGCGTTGGAAGTTAGGTATGAAGCCCCGATTTACATTCGATTTAGTCCTAAGTCGGATCTCTCACATTGTTGCCTACTGTACTCGAAGTCGCGCGTTGCTCTATTCAAGCCTGCTACTATTTCGTGTCTGGGATTGGTAGCTGCTAAGCTGGCAGTATCACTTACTACCGTACTGAAGGAAGAAATTCATTTAGAATTAGATCAGACATGCTACTGGACTGATTTAAATGTACCGGAAGAAAATACAACGATATCATCGTCCGTGGATGCTGTTACCGGAACTGGTTTTGTGACGTAAATGGACCAGGCCAGCTAGATTGGTTGTTGTGAGGCATGGAAAACGTCTGGCTTCTAACCAATCTAGCTGAAAAGGCCGGTGAATTTTGTCACATGTGTGAGGCATGGAGAACGTCTTGTGCAGTGTGACATTATCTCACTTTGTTCCTAGATAATAACGTCTGACTGCCATTATCATATGATCAGCGATGGGTAAAGATATAGGGTAGGATACCAGAGCATGTACGTTGTCAGCCTTTGAGAAATCCGGCGCGGATTTCGGGGGCGGTGTAAGATGTACATTGAATTTATTTCATTGACAACTAATTGTTTAAATCCTATGGTATTTTTGTATATTTTTACCATTTTTGTTTACCGAACTACTTGAATTTATTCGTTCTTGAGCTCATATTTGTGTATCTTTATTTGGCCGTTTGCGCGCAATTTGAAGTTGCGATCACTCGTAGTCATTGTTGCTGTTGAATATTGTTGTTTTTTGATTCAGTACGAAGCGGAATAATTGAGGTTTGCTATTTTTATTGTATAACTTTTTTGCTTCATTAGTACCGTACTTATATCACGTATTGCCTTGTCAATATTTTGGTGGGCTTGGACGCGTCACTCAACCGTTGGATAGACACATTGGTGTTTATATCGTGACTGAAATCTTTGACGTTGAACTCGATTTTCCCCGGACCGTTTTGGCGGTTACACATGCATCACACTAGATTCCATTCGATACTTTCCTGAAACAATAATTTTTTAAGCATTTGTTCTCAATCGTAATATGAATAGTACTTGAATAGTAAGTCGACAATTAATGTTTCAGAGAAAATATAAATTACGTCAAATTTTAAGCAAGGACGGATCGCATGGGTCACAGAATTGTAAGTTGCTTAGAAGCCAGTCGAACATGTCGATCTTCAGTCGATGGAATGCTTCAAAAAGTGCTTACTATGGCCGAATTTGGAGTTTTGGTTCTCTGATATGTGGGCGTTTTACATCCCTGATTAATTTCTTCAAGGCTTGGCATAAAACGCCGGTCGAGTTTATCGGTCGATCATGTATAACCATGGTTTTGTTAGCTGCTTTTGTGATAAATGTATTCCAGTTATCTGGTAATATATCTTTGCAGTGAAATTTTTATATAACACAGAAAAAGGATCTGCTAATAAATTAGCTAATTCCTACCTAATTTTCGGTTTCACTCCCTCAGGTCCAGCGTTTGTCGGTTCACTTTAGTTCAGTTGGCGCAATACTGTTAGTAACCGAGGAGCTAATCGAGCGGACAGAACGTTTTTAGCACCAAGCTGTAGATAAGAACATAGAACAGGAAAAACATTTCTTTTTCGTATGAAATCATCGAGAAACTGGCATTTTTATGGACCACGCTTCCTAATAGCCAAAGCTGTAGACTCTCTCAAGCTCGGTAAGCATTCCACTTAAGAAGATTCATATATAAAGGCATACGCTAACGAATTCGAGGTAACAAGTTGCGGTTGTGAAATATACCGATCCAGCTAGTATTGACCCCATATAATGTGTGCAAACGGCATGAAACCGCACGTGAGGTTTGTGTGTATGTTAGTGTGTGATGGAACTGCATGCAAATTCGGCTTTCTAAATATAAAGAAATATTTCAAATCAATTAACATCAATAGTTTTCGTTAGCAGAGGGGTGAGTAATATGTAGATTCTTGTGGTATAGATGTATAGGTTTTTATAAGCATGAATAAAGGGCCGAAAACGCATTTAGATTATTCTTAAATATATTTTGATTTCAAGAGCTCACAGCATCCTAGGGTATATTTTTCCACGTGGAACAAACTCACAAAGTCTTGATTGAGGTACAGTCAAAGTCAAAATGTGAGTCATTCTCATATGCCAGCCCGTAGATTGAATAAGGATTGCAAAGACTGATTTGCGGTTGTCTAAATATAATGAGTAAGTTCAAATACGTTTAATCTTGCTGTTTGATCATTGTCGGGTTTCTGTTTGAGTTTTATAACTAAATGCTTTATTATTTGCAGGATCGCAATATCTTTTTAAGCCGTACTCACTATGCTTGAATTGCAAATTTTGTAATGTAAGTGTTTATCATACTTCAAATCGCCTGATTTGTGAATCAATCGAAAAATTGGATTCCGAAATGAGATTTCTGTGAGGTTTACTGATAGATATTTTTGAATTTGCTCGACATCTATAAAATTATAGTTATCCCAAACCAACGCCTTTTGTTCACTGCGTTATTAGAGAATGTTCGGATCAAGAGAATATTGAATATATACATTTCCAATGTTCGACTTATGGCACTTTTCCGAAATTAATTCAGTTCAGTTCACATTGCTCAGGGCAGTATGTGGCTAACAAGCCAGTCCAGCGTCCACAATTTCTTTTTGCGGAAAGCTGCAGAAAGACACGCACCACTGCCAAAACGTTTTTTCTTTCTGTCCATTTGAAATCTTTGACGACGACGTCGCCAAGAGATTATTCGGATTGTATTTAGGCAGCACCGCGTAATAACCGATGCTGGAAAAAGATAAAGCAGTTTATCTTCACCAGCACGGTAAGAGGTAAAAATAAAATAGCCGATTTCTAAGGAATCGAGTGTGATGGTTAAAAGAATCTTTCAATGCATTCTGCAATTGTCTTAAATAAATCATATCATTCAACGCAGATCATTTGTTTGTGTGAACAAAAATACCATAAAAGTGATTTTTCAAATGTTAAGGTCGAACATAATTACATATTTTCGCGTTATCAACAAATAGGAATAGATGGGTAACAATCGTTCACATAGTAGCTTGCATAATAAATATAAATGGATAGCTCAGAGAAAAACGTTTGCCCATAAACTGTGATTAATACCTTTTCTATATTTCATACATTTACGGTTCGTTTGAAAAAAATTATGCAGTTTCATCAATTATTTTTACTGAGCTATCCATTTATATTTATGTGAACGATAGTTACCCATCTATTCCTATCTGTTGCTAACGCGAAAATATGGGCAAACGTTATCTCTACTACCAATTTTGGCTAGGCCGAAAAGGGGTGTAGCATTGAAATAAAAAGTCTATCTAACTAATCTAATTTAGACAATACGTCAGTTAGCTGGTGGTGTATTGGTCATGTGCTTCGCCTAAGTGTCCTGAGGTCGCAGGTTCGAGTCCCGGTGGCGAAATTATTTTTTGTAAATAATTCGTCATCGGATTGAAGACACATCTTTTCTTCAAAATAGGATTTTCTAACTTTTATCTCTTATCTTAATTTTGATTTCTTCCGAAGCAATCTCCCTCTTTCATTTTATCCGCTCCCTTGATTTTCTTTTCATTTCCATTTCGTTGAGTTTGGCCTCTGCTGGTTTAGGGCAAACGTTATCTCTACTACCAATTTTGGCTAGGCTGAAAAGGGGTGTAGCATTGAAATAAAAAGTCAGCAATCATTCCTCATAAGACCTACCGTATCGCCCTACAATCATACGAGTAGCTTAACGTTGAACACCTACCAGCTTGGTAATATCTTTTTCCAAATAAGGTGACCATACTTGAACAACCGCTTTGTGTAATGGTATGAAAACCTCTGGCGACCTGCAGGATAAAACTTATCGACGGCGAAAAAGCTCTCTCCTAGCGTATTGTGCAGCAGCTGCGCATTGATCACCCCATTTAAAGTCCCCTGAAACTTCTATACCTAAGTCACGAACATTCGGCACCCTATTTATCTCAAGTATACCATCTGGTCAAGCAACCTCTAGCTTCTTAGTGACTTTAGACAACAGATAGCTTTTAGTGAAGTTAACTGGTAGATCCCATGTAGCAGACCACTTGATCACCTTTTCAATATCCTCAAGAAGATTCTGTTCATCCAGTGATCCGATAATCTTGACATTATCTGCAAAAATGTAGCAGGGACACTTAAGCGACGCTGCCAAATCATCGATGAAAATGAGGAAAAGTAGCTTTTCCAGTACGGAACCCTGTGGGACTCCACTCACAACTTTATGGCTAAGATTTTATGCTTCAAAATTCTTGGAATCGAATTGTAAATCAATATCGATGTTATCTTTTTTCAATATTTTGTAAAAAAGCAATGAATTTTGTCGTATTCTACGAAACCATAGTGGTCTTAATCCTAAGGCCTCATATCTTATTAATATGTATGCTTATCCGAACTCGAGATAATGGATAGTGTTAAAGATAATTGTATGCCTTCTAAATCATAACTGTTAGTCTGATTTATGTTGCTAGATATAATATTGCAGTAATCTGATGAAATCCGTTTATGTAACTAGTAAAACTCTAGCTTTTATTGTAGTACAGAGAGAAATTTATGACGTGAGCCTATATACTTTTCGTTTTGGATATCATGTAGCAAATGTTTTCATGAAATGAAAGTGATCCAGAATATTGATAACTCAAATTGCTTACACACCGTGTTGGCAGAAGTGGTGTATTATTCGAGATGATTGAATCGTTCGGAATGGTACATTTAATATTTATGAAAGTAGATTTATCAGTAGAAACTTTGGGTGCGTTTAGAATATTCCATTAAAGCAGAGCATGCAGGTCCCGGTTCAATTCCGATATATACTCGCCAGTCCGGTTAGATGGGAAGGCTATGGCAACTTTTATATCATCTACAAACAAGATCTCATAGTGTGTTATGACAGAAAGTACAGTAGAACCCGCGTTCAACGAACTCGCTCACAACGAATTCCCGCTTTGAACGAACACACCATGATTTCCCAAATAAATTCCTTATTTGCAAGCTTATTTAAAACATTCGTACAACGAATCTGTTCGTTACGAATCTCGCTTATTACGAACACCGTACATGTTCCCGACAGCTATGTTTGTTCAATAAAGTTCATGCATACAACGAACTCGCTTTGTCTTGGCTTTAACCCACAACGCCCCGTCAAGAGTGGCCTGCAGTGCGTTAAGAATAGAACTGACACACACAGCTTGGCGAGACACAGGCAGCCTGGCCTACAGTGTGCTAACTGACTCGCACGCACGCACAAGAAAATCACGTGAATTGTCTGTGATTGGTAATCACAGACTCATGACAAATTGCAATCACTCAGTCAGACACTCCGTCTGTGAAAGATGCCAGGAGTGCTCTTGATCTCTGCAGAAGATGTTTTAGGATAGAAGGAAGAGACGTCGAAAGAGAACTTGAATTTGTGGAGAGAGAGATCGAGGCAGTGGCGAAGTCAAAACTTAAACAAAAGAGTATCGCCAGCTACTTCAGGAAAACGTGAGATTGGACTGTCAGTGTGTGTGCAAGATGATTTTACTACTTCGTTTTATAATAAATTTACTATTAATAACATGAACTTGGATTTAATGTTGTGATCTGTGTGCTGTGGCATTATCTAATCATCAAATGGATTACACGCATGCAGAAAGACACAAAGGTAAGACATTTTTCACTTGTTTACACGTGTACAGAAAAACGGCGGTAAAATTACATGTCTGACAATGCGGTTTACTTACAACGATCTCCGCTTATAACGAACATTTTACTCTCTTCCCAGCGATTCGTTGTACCCGGGTTCCACTGTATATCGTTCATGAAAATCAAGGAGAATAATGGACATAAAACGCTTCATAGTATGACTCCGCTCGGAATAGGCAAAGTTCGAGAACGTAGCCATTTTTATCTTTTGAGATGGTCCGTCCAGCGAGGAAGGATTTGAAAGCAAGTTTCATTTAAGGCCAACGGCAAAAGGTTTTGCGAATAGTAGATTATGCGGGACTCTGTCAAATGTTTTAATAATATCAATGGAGACAACTGACTTCTAAGCCTGAAGCTATTGACTGTGCTGCATAATTAATAAATTTTAGTTGACAGGTGATGCAAAATTTTCAATTAGGAAATCCGTGCTTGTTTAAAATAAAATATTTTTATGTCAAGTGTGCGAGGGTTGTCTGCCTGACAGGATAAAAATGGTGTGCGATAATTGGGTCGATAATTGGTTATCGTGTGTAGTGATCCGGATTTGTGTCTAGGTATAACAACTGAATGTTTCCATTCTAATGAAAAGAGTTTCTACCTTGATAGATGCATTAAAGAGCTTAAGTAGTAATAAGTTCAAATTTTTCAAATTGCTGGGTCGAAAACGTTTTCGTCAGGTTTGTAGGAGAATTCAACTTCCCTACAAACTTTACTTATGTTTGATTGTAATGGTGTCTAACATATCGCATGGAAGGTGTGTAATAACATCTGGATAAGATTTGTTAGTATAAGTTGCACTGATAAATGAAATAAATTCCTCAGAAACAGTCAAAGACTTAGATTTTACAGTGCTCTCATTACCAGATGGATTGTGTCTAATGATCTAACTTATGCCATCTAAATTTCCATATGTTCCACACTTGATTCGGAAGATAATGCTTTCTGCTTTTCACGGGAGTTGAGGGCTGTACACGTATCACCAATCAGTTTGTGGTTCAAGGTTTCTATTGGTGTGCCAGATAACTCGTACGCGCCAAAAGAGAAGAGATGTCATTCTTATTAAGAGCACATGATGTTAAGGAAGCAACACGCTCTTCTTTATTTTGACCTTTAATCTGTTTCAGGCGTCTAACATGTCTAGTAGTATATTTTTGTAATAACTTCAATATTTTCTTATGAAATATTCCTGAGATTACAGTAAAATTGTCCAATAAGAAAAATTCACTCCCCTTTTCGTTTTTAATGAGGCTTACAAAGATTTTCCAGTCTAGATGACTAATGATAAATGGTCTTCTACTTCTAGTCATTATATTATTGCAACTCAATTCGAACGATATAATATTATGATCGCCATTGAAAAATGATTGTGCTACGTTCAAATTAAAAGGTGTGATATTTAAAATAAAGTCGAGGTCGAGGATATTGTTATTACACGTTGGTTTATTAACAAACTGTGCATAACCTAATCGTGTGATGGCATTGTAAAAGCCCGAATTCAGGCTTATATCGTTACTTTTTACGCAGTTTAGTGTAGGTATGTTTAAATCTCCTGTTATTATTTTATAGCAAAAAGGTTTGAGAGGGGCTTCCATAAAGCAATCGATCCAGTCTTGACCTATTACGCAAAGGTTATCCGCAATAGTTAGAACAAGATATATGAAATGATGTACTGTTTAGTCATTAAAAAAGCTGTAGAACATGAAAATTCATGCGATTGTGATGTCTATCCATGGACGACATTATACATAAAACGCCATAACTAGGTCAAATGCCATACAAAGTCAAGATGGGATATACATAACGCTATATGATCATCCCTTCTCCAAAGTTAGTCAGACATCACTTACATTTAGGTAATTAGCGTTGAGTGGTATTCAGTACGTAGTGTTTTATAAGGTTTATACGATTAATCAAGGATTAACCTTTTCCTGATCCACAATAATACGCTACTGACTCTAAGAAAACGGTCTAGTGAAAGAATACCCCATTTTAGGAAATGTCTAAAAATCTCAGTGATTGGTGCAATTATTCTGGAAGTTAATAATCGGATAATTCGAGAATGAATGATATCAGGCCTGGCTGGCTTGATGCATGCTGAGTTAATCGAGATATGTTCATCATTTTGAACCTCAACAGCAAGCTTGCTGTGGGGAGAACGTTCATTAAGTGCACATTGAGTTAAGGACGCATAGATATTCATGCCTGTCTTAATAACCACATCCTCACCCTTAACGATTGGAGTCAATCAGTACATGTTGGGCATGCATTCTGTGTATGCTGCCTGGATATGTCGAAAGCCTTTGACCGTGTAAATCACAGTGTTTGCTTGTAGAAGTTGAAACGTTATAGTATAGCTGGCAGAATATTAGCCTGGTTAAAAATTACCTAACTGATCGGCATGTTCAAGTCTCTGTGAACAGTGCTTTGTCGAAATCGGTAGTCGTGACAAATGGAGTGCCTCAGTATCCGTCTAATTCTCTTCGTGATTTATGTAAAGACCAACCGGCTCTCATCAAGTGTAAAATCGTACTGTTCGTAGACGATATGTGAGTGTGGACGAGAATCAATAAGCCAGGAGAACGCGAACTGCTCCAGAATGATCAGAACAACCTCCGAACTTAATCACTAAAATCTTTTAATCTTCAAGTTACAAAATTTTCACTGTTGAACATTGGGAACTATTTGGAGTTTCAATATTCTCCTGGTAAGCACAGTATTCCGCGGACTGCGGAACTATTGGACTTGGGTGTATGAATAAGCAGCACTTCAAACATGTCGAGACTCTGGTTCCGTAACGGAAAACATCACAATAATTGTGGATTGTAAATGGAATTATTTCACATATTCAATAGATGGAATTCGTGTCATTTACAAATGATTGATTGAAAATTTTTGAGTTGCCTTGATTGTTGTTGGTTGCTATTTTATCTTAACGGGTAATTGCATAACATTTTTTCTGTGAGCTCCGTACTGAATTACAATATGAGGGGACATTGAATACCGAATTTGCGCATAAGTTTATCTTTATGCAACTAACAGCCATAGACTGATTTCAGAGAGCGAAATTTCTTATTTCTAAAATCTCATATTGTTTTGTGGTAAACATGTAAGATATTGTGAAGGCTCAACGTGTATTACCGATGAGGGCTAATCACGAGCTTCCGAGTGATATGCGGAACACCCACCATCTGGCACAAACCATGTGCAGGAAGCGCCGAAAAGTCCGATGACGACAATCTCAAAATCGTAAAAATGATGATTTCAGAAGGATGGTAATAAAACGGTTTAAGCCACAACATACTCGAAAGCTTGAAAATGTGGATAACATCAATCGCGATCGAACGATATGCAATTCTTCCGGGTCGGTCAAACATGCGTGGCGAGGGTTTGAAGCGTACGGGGTTGGCATGAAATTGATCAACATGTTACAGATCGAAGTGACAATCGGATCACACGTGTTTCGGGTCAGTGTTGTGGCTACTTGATTTGCCTACATACGATGGGCGCGTTTTGTTCTTCTTCTTGTGCTAAATATGCGTCTTTGACCAATTGGCTTTCTCTTGTGTTGTGGGATTTGTGGGTGAATGCGATTAGCAATGGACAGGTTAACCTCAGGGTTGAATGGGGACACAGATGTCAAGTACCCGTGAAGCGCGGCGGTGATGCGGTTAATGATGGATAGAATGACCGCACACCTGTGTGAACAACGTAAGAGACGCTAGAATAAGGAACGCGATTTTGCATCGATTGACGTGATGCGATCACTTTGGATTTTCACCCCTTACAATGTTGCATGGCAATGCTAAATTGACATCTATAAAATCTACGCTTGCATAACAAGTGAACAATGAATGGGGTTATTCCAACAGTTCCTGTAATTTTTCAGTTTGACATAAAAAACATCAAGTACGCTTTCGGGTGTTACGGATGCTGCACTTCTCAGATTTCGATAGGCTTTGCGAAGTATCCTTTCGTGCGTAAATATACGTGACTGACAAAGCAATCGGTTTTTCGGAATTGTTATTTGAGAAGTGAATAAAAGACGCTCATTACCAATGTTCTCAGATTTTTAGCTAAAATATTGAGACATCGTAAAATGTGCATTAGATTTTTTGTTTTATTTGACTATGTGTGTTACGACCTGCTCATGAATGTGGGGAATCGAGTATGGTCCACATACCAAATAGGTTCACATGTCCTTGAAAATTGCAGTGAAGAAAAAGACTTGGGTATCTGGATACGCTCCTGTTTAAAAACATCACTTCAAACGAACACTGCCTTTTAAAAGCAACACATGTCCTACTCAAACGGGTATTTGGGAAATTTTCGCTCAAGGTATTTCCAAGGATCATGAATACATGGGACCAGTCATTGAATACGGTGTGCAGCCATGGTCTCCGTGGCTTAAGAAGGATGTTAATCTTATGCAGTAAATATATCACCGCTCAACAAAACCAGTTCTCAACATCCCAAAAAGCACTAAAAAGAAATGATAGTTCAAATGAATCTGTTCCACTTTCCTTATCGACGAATCAGAGGAGACCTTGCCATAATTTACAAAATATTCCCAACCCTAAACCATCCTTCACAGGAGATACGAGAAATTATCGGACCCATGAATATGTGCTGGTGGTACCCCATTTCCGCCTGAAATTTAGAAAGGTATTTTTATTCTGTCCGTGTCTGTTTTACTTCGAACAGTTTACCTTCTACCTTTTCTCACTCCACCAGCTTCCATGACTTTAAAACGTCATTAAACGAATTTGTATTGTGTGTGTGTAATGCATGTAAATGCATGCAAATGAATATTTTGAATTTGTATTGAATTATACGTTTTCCGTCTACATATATGCCGTTTTATATAATTGTTTATCTTGTTTTATACACGTACATTTTATGTTCTACCACTATGATTATTGTTAAGATTGCTGCTTTTTAGACCATTAAAAGCATAAATTATCTTGAGTGGTGGCAGGAGGAGTGTGTCCCAAAAGAAATGCGAGACACGAAGATGATCACGCTATTTAAGAATAAGGATGATAAAGGCGACTGCAACAATTACAGAGGAATCTCCCTTATGAATGTTGTAAGCAAATTGTTTGCTTAAGTTTTACAGATCCAGCTACAATTTTTAGCTCAACCCCCAAATACTTTATCGTATGGATAACGTACAAGCTAAAGTGAAACCTGGAGTTGAATCCGTGAACACGTCAGCTGGTCCAACAACAACTGCATCAGAAACTGCTGAAGCATTACCAACGTTTTATTCATCTGTATTCAGCCCGAGAGAACATGCAATTTACATCCCAAATAAGACTATTTCAGCCACGGTTGCCTTGAGTGAAATAAATGTCTCGTTGGAACGCGATCATTATGCATTATTCAATCTAAAAACCGGAGTCTCCCGGGGCCAACGGAATAACCCCTTTCATATTGAAACATTGCGCGAACTGGGTATACAAACCACTCACATACTTGTTTAATCAAACACTGACAAATGACGTGATTCGTACCGATTGAAAACTTGGAATAATTACTCCTATTTATAAAGGAGTAAATCGCTCCGATGTTTTAAATTACCAACCCGTTACTCTGTTATCAGTGATTCCAAATTAATTGAGCGCCTCGTTGTTAACGATCTAATTTAAACATTTTGAAAATATTCAGTTGCTTTTGAGAAAACAACATGGATTTAGACAAAATTATTCCTGTTTATCTAATTTACTGATAACGCAAGCAGTTGATATAGGTATGCAATTCATGCCTGCTATGTAAATATCTCCAGAGCATTTGATCGTGCTAACCATAGCATACTATTGCAGAAGCTTGAAAGGCTTGATATCGCAGGAAAGTTGTTGAATTGGCTAAATGACTACCTAACAAATCGCACCAACCAGGTACGTGTGGACGGTGAATTATAAAACCAATCGCAGCAACTAGCGGAGTTCTTCATGACTCAGTCCTTTGTATAATCCTATTTCTGGTTTATGGCAATGAAGTACCGGAAATTTTTCGATTTAACATTTCGATATTTTCGGACGTCATGAAGATATGGAGTTGCGTCCGTTGCTCAGAAGACTGTTTGCTATTATAAAAAGATTTTGATACGCTTCACAGCTGGTCGTTGGAGAACAAACTGCCATTTAACTTCAACAAATGCATGAACGTGGGGAATCAAGTAGAGTCCACATACCATATAAGTTCACGTCCTTGAAAATTTCAGTGAATAAATAGATTAAAGTATCGGGATATGCACCAGTTCGTCGCATCCGAAGCCAGCCTTATAAATAAATGATTGCTCAAATGAATCTGTTCCACTTTCCTTATCGACGAATCAGAGGAGACCTTACCATAATTTAAAAAATATTCCAAACCCTAAACGATCCCTTACAGGATTTATTCACGCGAAGAGATACGAGAACTGTCAGAGCTGTCGCAGGTATTTTTATTCTGTGCGTATTTGTTTTGCTTGGAATTCCCTGCCAGCCATTTTGGTAAGCTCAAACACTTTTTCTATATTTAAATTAAAACTAGACGATTTTCTGAGAGCCAATCCAAATTATGCCCCGAACTATTTATAGTCTATCGTTACCAGAATTATTTTGATTTTGAAATATTTTACACACATATACACTTGTACCTATAGTTCAACTGCATGGTTATTGTAAAGTAATTGCTTTTTCAACCATAAAATCTTGAAATCTTGAGAAATTATCGGACCCATGAATATGTGCTGGTGGTATCCCATTCCCGCCTGAACTGTAGAAAGTTATTTTCATTCTGTTCGTGTCTGTTTTACTTCGAACAGTATACCTTCTGCAGTTGCTCACTCCACTAGCTTACATGACTTTAAAACGAATTTAGACCAGTTTTTATTGAATTGAAAGTAAGTCAAATGTCCTATCCGCTGTAACACCCCTGCCCATTTTTTTTCAAAACAAATGAACTTAAACTACGGAGTAGGATGAATTCTTGAAACGTACTAAATCGAGAATTAACTATGGCAATAAAATCACGTTGTTACTTAGTCACAACTTAATAAGTTTTAAATATAGGGACCTGGCTAACTCGAGATTAGGTCTTTCGTTTTCAAACCCAGTGCTTGTTCAGATGGTGTTATTTAGATAAAGATGTCTGTTTACTTTTCGAACAATAAACCTAGATTATTCTTCATATAATCTTCGTCTAGTTGCATTAAATCCGTTATTGTGTTAGCAAACTTTCGTCTTTTGGTATTCGAGTCTATAATATAATGTCAATCCAAAAGAAAGATCCGACGTTGTGTGAAGTATAAAATCAAGTATACCGGAAGAGATAGCTCTAATTCTACTTGACACTTATCATATAAAATTGTACGAGTGGTAATTGTATGGCTGATAATTCATTTGCTGCATGTGAGATTGACAGTTTGAGTGAAATTTCGAAACAAATAACACCAAGTTACAAATGTATTTGTCGATACGACTTGAAAAATGCCTGGCATTTGAAACAATGCCTGACATTTCCAACATTGTTAAAACATATCATAACTAAGAAGCTGAACAATTTGGTTGATCACCATGGGTTTCGCAAACGTCATTCTTGTTAACGACTTTGAAGAGTTAGACGAGCGTGATTTTTGCTGGCAGATGTACTGATGATGTTTGCTACCCTGATACATAATAAGCTTTCGACACAGCTGTAATTATTTACGGTACAATGCACAAATGAAAGCTCATCGCTTTAATCTAATGAGTCTCTGTATTTTCTTTAAAATTACATGGATCACGAAGTATCGAATACTGATGCACCACCTAAAGTTGGTCTGGAGCGCGTGCTCGGTGTTCAGAATGAAACCCCACGGAATATCCACTGAATTCATTTGTAAACAAGTGAGTAGAATTAGGAGGGTTTCAAGCTATGTATGGAAGCGGTCAACAGTAAGACGTTGACAAATATCTCCTTGGCTGCCACCAATTGATCTTATGAAAAAAACAATGAACGCTCATTTTAGTCTACAAATTTACTAATAATGAAGCCAGGACATGTCACAGATAAACGGTGATAATCGATCATTGTACTGTACCTCTGTCTTGGAACATTATAGAAGAGATTATTACTACATCATCGGATTTTATAGGCATAAAAATACATGACCTAAGCTGTGGATGTACATCCATGCTCTACTTTTATCGAGTTTAACCACCACCAACAAGGGTTGACTAAAGAAATTTGGTAAAACCAGAATAATCTGCATAAGACCGAACTTCAAAACTGTATTTGTAACGTACTAGCTTTATCCCCGTTGCTAACTCTTATCTCCCACTTCGTTTTAGATAGTAATGACCTTGTGCAACGCAAAACTTATGACCAATCATAATGAAGGGTTCTGTATTGCAGGTTGATGGTAATAAAAAATCGCTGGCTTATTTGCTGGTGTTCCTTGCACCATGAGGTTGGATCGCAGTAGTATGTCGTTATTGTTTATCTTCGGAAAACAATATGAACCACGTTTTGTGGATGGAGTTAACGTATATTTTAGAAATCTCCATAGGACCGCATAAGTACATTGAAACTGAAAGAGCTCTGCTAATAATGGATTTCAGTATCCAAAAAGGGACTAATTTCTCATGGCCATCGTCATCATAACTAAATAATTACTTTTGTGATGAATAGCAGCTAACATCAAATTTTTAGTAACCATAATTTTCTCCTTTGGCAAATTAAATGCTAGTTGCTCTTGTATTTCAAAGTATAATTTCCATTTCTCCTCTTTATAAACAGGAAGCTTAGCGTCTTATCAACAACATTACTTGAAATTATTCTAAATGAGAATGTATATTAAACCTCAAGCATTGAAACCATCTTGCCATGATAGTGTAAAACCTAGTAACGCGTTGGTTACAAATACTCAGCTATAATGCGGAAGCCTTAACTGTTCTGCACGAAGCTATGTTTACAGGGAGCTAATCCTTGACAATGGAGTTTTACATGAATAAATACAGCCTTTTTTCGGATATCAGCCACTCGTAGGATGCATTTAATAAATTACAAAAGTTTGTACAACCGAAAATTGGACTTCAGATTGATATTCAAAAATCAATCTATTGAGAACGAGCTTCGAAAACATCCGCAACGGGTCTTTATTTCGTTTAAATTTGATCAGTGCAGAAGTTGGTCAATTGAAAAACATTAAATTACCTAAGTAATGTGTTGTTTACATCCCCCGAACTGATCTGAATGTTAAGGAAAACACGATGATTTCTGTCTTTATTCACAGTAGAAGGCTCCCCTTTTATGCATGAAACAATCCTGACAGGAAAAGGTAGTCGTACTAATATCCGCGTAAGAATGTGCCCGCTCGTTCCGACTATGTTAATCATCCACTTGTTCTACTGATATTGTTTGTGATACCGTGTTCATGCAAAAGCAAATATGAAATGAAACACCATACTGAACATCGTGGTTCGTTGTAAGAACCCTATGTAACAGTGGCATTCAAGTATAACTGGTTACCACTTATCCACTGTTTCGAGGCTTACTGAACCTAATCTTACTGTCTCCACCTGATGACGGCAAACAGCTGGTTAGCACTGCTGGTTAGCAGTGGTGTGTAAGTGCGGGGGATGTGAGCAACACATTACTTTGGTCATCCATAAGCGCCTTGAGTGCTTGACCGAGAATCACTTTGTGATTCTGTGTTTGAACATCCAAAGGTTGTCACAGCCGGTGGTGGTAGTAGGAGTGAGCCACCTACTATCCATAAAATGCTCCCACGTGGCGTGCGTCTCAAATAGCCTCTGACAACCAAGTCCAACTCCTGGCCTGCAGGAGTGGCTTTCACAAGCCCGGCGGAACTGCTCTTACTGACAGGAGAAGGGGCGAAGGCGGGTGACTGGCGCCTTAAAACCAGTTTGCTCCGGGCAGATGGAGCTCGTCAGCTACTGGCAATCCATCTAGGGGAAGGAAAACCCTGACTCCAAACCCCCACTGCCTTGTGGGTCACCCGATTGCGGGAAAGGCTTCGGGAGAAAACCCCGAGGAAAAAATCCGGAGAGAAGCCCCGTAGGTAGATAACTGGCGCACAGCGCGTTTATCTGCCAACTCCCTGCTGCCTTGTAGGTTGCACTTGGCTGTGCAAAGGCTAGAGAGGTGTACTCGAACAAACACCAAGTGGTGCTGGGGACATCACTTGTACACTATCCCCAAGAAACTTCATGATGATGTCTCAATGTATATCTCAGCTCTCTGCTACGGCGTTCCCGAGACGCGACGCGCCCTTGGCTCTCCCAGCGGCTAGGGTGAAAAGTAAGCTAGCTGGGGCCATAAATATCCGTAAGGACTTTTATCTGGGATGCTGGAACGTACGGACACTGCTTGATGTTGGTAGTCAAGCAATCACGATGCGCTCTTTATTGGACTACCAAGTAGATGTTGCTTGTCTTTCCGAGGTCCGCCTTCCCGGACACGGATCCAAATCGATCAAGGTCCCCGGAGTCGATCGTACTTATTGGCTTTTTTATAGTGGGCCCGAGGATGGATCTGGTCAGCATGGAGTAGCGATAGCGCTCAGCGACCATGCTAAACAAGCACTCATGTCATGGATGCCTGTATCCCCGAGAATCGCGGTGGTCCGGCTGAGGGGTCACCCTTTGAATATAACAGTCGTTTCGGTGTATGCCCCAACCCTATCAGCCGACCAAACTACAAAAGACGACTTTTATAACCAACTTCAATTCGTAGTCGATAGAGTTGCTGGAAACGACGTACTGGTTGTGGCTGGTGACTGGAACGCTCGTACAGGATCAGCAGATTCCGCAACAAACCGAATCCTGGAAAATTTGGCCTAGGGCAGCGCTGCGCGAATGGCGATCGACTGATCGAGTTTGCGGCCTACAATCACCTATGCGTCTGTAACACTAAATTCCAGCACCCCAAAAAACACTTGGTCACATGGTACTCGAACGATGGTAGAACGGCGAACCAGATCGATTATGTTCTAATTCGCGCACGTTGGATGTCTTCGGTGCTCGACTGTAGGTCCTATCGTGGAGCCGAAACAGGGAACGCAGCAGGCACCGATCACACACTTGTTCGCGCAAAGCTCCGACTTCGCCTGCTAAACCGCCAAAGGAAAACTCCTAGGAAGCGCTTAAACTTGGAAGCCTTAGGAAACCCGGCCCAACGTAAGAAGCTCATTGACGATATCGCTGAGCGGTTGGATGGGAGTGATGCATCAGTCGAACAACAGTGGTCCAGACTGAAGACCGCTACTCAGACTGCAGCACTAAAATCCTAGGCACCGCTTCTCGTCGCCGACGAGATTGGATTTCTCAGAACACCATCGAGCTCTCTGCCCGGGCAAGAGACGCCCGAATGCATGGTGCATCTGATTATCGCCTCCTTAGGAGAGCTGCTACACGATCAGCCCGCAAGGATCGTCAGCTATATTGGGCGGAAACTGCATCCGAAATGGAAGCCGCAGCAAGTATAGGAGACTTTGGACGACTGTTTCGCCTGATTCGCAGAGCATCTGGAAGCTGTGGTTTTTGTACGAATCTTCGAGATTCGTCAGGACAGATGATATTTGACCTTCATCAAAAGATAGATAGGTGGGTTGAGCACTTCAGTCAGCTACTGAACCGCCCGTCATCTATCAATGCAGTATTCACTTCCCCGATAAATAGCTGTGAATACCCGGTCAACTGCGAGGCACCATCAGAATACGAGATATCAAGTGTTTTACGACGAATGCAGAATGGTAAATCGCCAGGTGAGGACGGAATTTCCGTTGAACTTATTAAAGCCTGTGCCGACGTATTATTATCTCCGCTACATCGGCTGTTTTGTTCGATCTGGGAGACGGAAGTTTTCCCATCAGACTGGGGGATGTCTATCATTCTACCACTGCCGAAACGTGGAGATAAATCTGTGTGCTCCAATTACCGCGGAATAAGTCTAATCGACACCGCTGCTAAAGTGTTTGCAACGCTCCTGCTTAATCGGTTCTCCGCCGAAAGAAATCTGCGCACCAGAGTTAACCAAGGTGGATTTCGCCCTGGGATGGGTTGCGTAGATCAAATATTTACTTTACGCAGGATCCTCGAGCACCGTGCACGGTATCAACAGCAAACGATAGCTTGCTTTATTGACTTCCGCGCCGCCTTCGACTCCGTAGACCGTGGTTGTTTATGGGACATCATGCTATCGGATGGGGTTCCATTAAAGCTCGTCAACCTAATCAGAGCCTATTACAGCTCTACAAGGGCACGGGTTCGTGTCTACGGTGAAGAATCGCGTGAATTTAACTTGCACACAGGAGTCAGGCAAGGTTGCCCGTTATCGCCGGTTATGTTTAACTATGTCGTAGACTGGATAATGAACCAGGCGTTAACAGACTATCAAGGGGTGCAAATTTCAACGGATCTATGGATTTCCGACCTTGACTACGCTGACGATATAGTCGTTCTGGGCGACAATACCGAAATGCTGCAAAGCGTTTTAGACCGCATTAGTGCCACTGCCGCGAAAGTCGGTCTTGAGATAAACGCGGCTAAAACCAAGGCATTTTTTATACCGACACACCAGGCATCCAGCCACTTCGCGTCCAGGGTTGTCCGATTGAATACGTTCCAGTCTTCAAATACCTCGGCTCAAGTATATTGCCCAATGGTCAGGCGAAAGATGAAGTGAAGTTAAGGGTCGATCGTGCTCGTAATGCGTTTTTGCAGTTGAAAGGCACCCTTTGGCGCAAGCCCGGGATCAGCCTAAAAACTAAGACGCGTGTTTATCAAGCAGCGATCCGCCCTGTACTGCTTTACGGATGCGAGACATGGCCTTTAAGGTCACAGGATGTACGCACATTAGAAGTGTTCGACCATTGGTGCCTTAGGGTAATCTTGGGCATCCGATATACTGACCGAGTATCTAACGCAGCCGTACGAGAGCGTTGCAGCGGACTATCTCCACTTTCCGCTCACATACAACGGCGAAGGCTGCAATGGTTTGGCCACGTCCTCCGAAAGACAGACACAGCACTTCCAAAACTCGTCCTCGACCCCAAACCCGTTCGCACCTGGCGTCGGCGGCAAGGTGGTCAAGTGAAAACCTGGCTGTCAACTGTGAAAGAGGATGTAGACACCCTGGGTCTGCGTACCGTCTACGGAGTTCGCAGGTGGGAACGAGACTGGATCACGATCTGCAACGATCTCGCCTCCGATCGACGTGCGTGGGATGGTGCGATCCGAGACATCAATGAAGCCGGCTAATCCACCCGTGGAGCCAGCCGTACAAAAGTAAGTTTGAACATCGTGGTTCGTTGTAGGAACCCTATGTAACAGTGGAATTCGAGTTTAACTTTGTATAAATTACCGAGTTTGGACAAATATTAGTAAATTTAAGTTTGAAGTCCAATTAACAACAACGGTAGCATAGTTAACTCAGACATCATCGGCCCCACATATCGTTGGCCTATTGCGCAACCATTGATTTGTATAATGAAGAAATAAATCAATGTAAATAGAAATATACATTATTTGTGATGGCTGTTAAATATTGAATGAAATTTACATGACTGAAAGGTGTAGGAAAGCAGCATAGGAACGGCAGAAGCACAATTCAGGATTTGGGCTTGAAATATTTTCTGTCATAAAAACAAAAAATGCTCTAGTTTAGATTTGAATTTTTAATAACATCATGATATAAGATAACTTATAAAGGGTTATTTCTGCAAACAAAGAATCAAATTGAATTTCAGAATGCGAGAAGTATAACTAACTTACAGCAATATAACAAACAAATCACGCAGTTTACAAAGCTGAACATAATCCATTGAGTACAACAATATATTTGGCACTTAGAATGGATCAAACTATACATGTGCATCTCTTCTAATTTTGGAAATATTCCTGTTTGGTGTAGACAACTGGAATGAAAGGTGGAAAATTCAACACAAATCATTTCACTACAATGAACGAATATTTACTATGATATGGTAATTGTGAAGCTATGTGCTTTTTGTGACCATGAATTCTTGAATCTTCAAGTAGATTTCTTTTTTACATTTTCTCATAAATGGATATAAACATGAATGTTACATAAAATTTCAATAAAAATGTAGCTTCTGGTTGCCTTAAAAATGCAACATGTGAATTTGCAAAGAACATAGCAAATATCTAATTGTATAAAAATATGTAGCTATATTATCGGACGTGAACTCACCGGTGTATTAAGCATTGAACTACTTCTCATACCTCATCCACTTTGGTAATCCAAGGAGTAAAAGGCGGCAGCAGATATTTGTTTCGTATGTAGGTCCTGAGCTCTTCTACCCATTCGGGAGGGTCTAAAAATAAGTAGGATTGAATTTTTCGACCAGCGACATAGTTTAGTTCCTTCTTGCCAGCTTCATACTGATGCCACATGTAATTTCTCAAGGTTGATGGCAACCTGACCGCAGAACGTAACAGCAGAGGTTGAAGAAAACCGGGATGAATGAGCACGTATCGTCCCCCAAATTTAAGGTCACCACCTAAGCGAAAACGGGCATCTGGGCACATGAGACTAATTAGCATGGAAACCATTTCAGGGGATAATGATGTTGTGCTTTTCTGAAGATCAGCTTCAAATGTTTCGGATGGTGATTCACCAGAGAATAGAAGGCGATAAAGTAGAACGCCTAAGCTATACCAATCCACCGCATGCCACACGTCAACAGTGCCTATTGGGAACCGGGTAACTTCTGGCGGCATATGTACACTTACACATCTCACATTTCCTTTATAAGTCTTTCCGAATCCACCGGGAACCACATAGGAGAGACCGAAATCGGTTAGTTTGATATGCCCGTTAGCTTGTATGAGCACATTATCAGGCTTCAGGTCTTGGTGTACGATGCCGATTTCGTGCAACCAGATCAATGCTTCCGTTATCTCTGCCATATAGAAAATGGCTTCGAACTCATTCATGGGCCGATCCAGAATGCGAAATGCGAGATTCGACAAATCGCCACCAATTTCTCGGTTAAATAAGAGTAGGTGGCAGGCACTAGGCAGTTCAACTTTGTTGGCAGCTGCGACCCATTTGAAACAATTTGTACAAGAACACTCAGTCGTCGATTCATTATTGTTTTCATTATTGTCAAATTTAAGATAAACTTTGCTGTAGCTCAATAATTCCATTATAAAAGGGTGGAAAACACGTTTCTTGGGTCTCACATGTTCGGCAATTTGACGCTCCAACAAATCGTTCAATATATCCAAATCCTCGGGTTCAGTGCAGTAAAACTTCATTTTTTCCATGTGCGCTTGTGCAGACAATTCCATCGCGTTCGAAATTTCATGTGTCATACATTTTACTATAAAACTATAATCATGACAGCTTGCACCGATTAGCGATTCATTTCCTCTTGGGTAGAAACGCGCTTCTAATATTCTGCCATATTTTCCCGATCCAATAACATTCCCAAGATAGAAATAACCGTTAAATGCTGGAAATTCGAGACATTTCAAATAACGAATGAATCTGAATTGCTCATCGATACATTTCACCCGAGGTAGGATTGAAGTTGGATCATAATGAAGCGTCTTGAAGTATAATGGTGATGGCGAGTTGGATTCACTAGACACATAAAATTGTTTTGTTCCAACTCCCTGTCCTTCAGCATCGGAAATATCTTGCAAACCTATTCCAGATGACAGGGAAAGATTGAACTTGTCAGTAGCGTCAGCGTTGACCTCCAATTCAGTAATACTCAAAGGCTGGGTTTGCCGTATTGACGTATCTTGGCTTGTCGATGGTAGAGTTGGTGTCAATTGATTCAGTCTTGTCTGTTCCTCTGGCGACAATTGAGTTGCAACGGTCGGTTGAGAAGATACATTTTTCTTGGTGATTGCGATTGATCCGAATAATTTGGTTAAAACAGGACTAAAATTCATGGATAAAATTGAGAAGAGGCCGTGGTCTGAGCTAACAGTGCTCGGCGAACCGGTTTCCACACTGTCTATTCACAGGACAATCGATCGTTGATCAGTCTGAGCATTAAATGACGTTCAAAACAGCTCCAAACGATCTAATTGGTTCAAAGTGACGGAAACCTCAGACCCCGACCACGTGATCGGTCAACAGGTCGGACTAGTTCACTAGTCAATGACTGGACCGATAAGCATGGATGGAGAATCGAATCAATTACGTCAGATTGACTATTGATTGGTTACAGTGTGTGTTGATGAAATATCATGAGTTGGAAAAATGTTGTCTTGCTTGATTAATTCAAAGTGTATTGCGTAAAAGCGAAAATTGAAAAAAGGAAATAAAGCTGATGCTAAAATCCATTCCTCCATTTACCTAAGATATACAAATTTCCATATAGAACAGAAGTGAGTCACCAAAAAATTTGAGCATACGTACGCGTTTTCAAAATTCGATAATTCATTGCAATTCTGAAACGAAAAGCGAATCTGCCATATCATGATCCGTTCTGCAAACCTCGTTTAACCAAGCAACATTTAGTGTATCAACGCTTCTTCAAGTGTTACGAAACGTAGATTTTATGGTGTGTAAGCAAGAGGAGACGTAAGCACAAAATGTCACAAAATATTTGTGTTTGGATCTTGACTACAGTCTGTGCAAAACCGTTAGTGTACGTCGCGCGAATTTCACCAGAATGTAGATTCACAAATGATTGCTATCTTTTTCCTTTGGACATCCAGGTTGATTGAAATTGATTTCAGTCACCATGATAAAGGCTGCGATGCCTTCGTTTTAGCAAACTGATTAGCAGATGATCCAATTAGCGCAAATACTTTAACAATTGCGATTATTTCCGTCTGGCTTGTCTACCTATAGTTTGCATTGTATAATAAACAATCGCGATACATTCATTTCATTAAATCTAAAGAAGCGAAACGTCGACATGTTTAAAACTTTCCATACTACGTGTAGTGTGGATCAATACTTATATTATCAGCTTACATAATTATGAGTGTCAGCTCGTTTGGCATCGCGCTTGGCATTTCTTCAGGTCGAAACATAATGGAATTTTATGGATATTTATATTTAATGAACCTTTTGCAATGTCCGAATGGTCAGTTAATCTTGCAATCACAGCTCCAAGCGTAATAAAACCTCTACATTGACCGTAATAGAGCGTTTTCCAGATATCTGGTGTGAGATTAATCATTCTGATGAATGAATTTCACTTCACCATCAAAAATACTTTAAAAAAACTTGAGCCTTATTATTTTCCAATCATGATTATTGGTCCCGGTAGCATATAGCATATTTAGGGCCTTCAAAGGGGCACACCAATGTGTTGGTCTACTGTTTGTTGTTTACTAGAAATTCTCTTGCTTTCAGTTCCGGGGCCAAACATTTGTCATTCGCTTCTCACTGGATCAGTGACTTCCAATCAGCATGGGGGTTGATGCATGTTTTCGAATCACTTAAACATTGCGTAGGATTGGTATCGCACGTGGAATAGTTTTAACGAATACCGTTTGTCTCCTACAAGTTTAATCACCTTGTAGACATCAGTCAGGCCATGAACAGACAATTGAAACTGGATTCAAACAAGTCATATCAAGTTTTCGAATACCCAATTATTGAATATACTCGATACGTGCACCATTCGAGAAGCACGTATGGCCTCTGATCACCACGTTGAGCTTAAAACTGTTAGGGTTAAGTATGAGATCTCAAAGTATAATTTTGTTCGACTATGTACAACTCAAAATACGCAGTCGAGTAGAGGTCTAGTAAGGCATCCATCAAAATTCTTAGCAAAAACTATTTAATTGTTCGAATAACCTCGTGAAGTTGATGATACACCTAATTACGGTTCAAATGCAGTATATTTATCGAGATGAAATTTATGAATGCACACAATCTCGCTTCTTATTCTGGGTATTTTCAATATAGTTCCTAATTCCGACTTCTTGGTCTAGTACAAGTGACAAGGTGTTTGACAAGAAATCAGCATTTTTCATAGATCAGTTCGTTAAACGCATGAATATCAACAGCTTGACCCCAAACAAACCGAATTTATCCTCCTCGGCACTTGAAAATTGAATATGCTATGATAGTCAATGGCTACACAGCAGTGCGGATAATGAATATTATGATTATATCGTCAAGTTGACTAAAACAGCTAAATACCGTAGTTGCTTTCAGATTATAAAAATAATTCACTACGAGAGACAAGATCATTCTGCATTTATACATCCATGATTTTCCGATCAACTACACTACACACTTCAAAGATTTTTGAGATAACATTGTCTTGGTGATATGGAGGAATCAGTCGTGTAATGCGTTTTTATGCGGTGAAGAAACTGTATGGCCCACTTCCGGGAGTTTTCTTGTAACGAGACTACCTTTATACTGGGTCGCTCTCCGTTCTTTCTTTGCCCCAGATGAGTATCGAGGTATCAAGTATTCCGACAATTAACGGCATTAAACATTTGATGACACTAACCTGTGATTGTCACTAGACATACTGATCGAATAGATAGCTCAGCTGCTTAGAAGCCATATAGCGTAATATTTTTATCCTTGGTGTGAAGATTGCAATGGTTTTGACTTGTCCATCGTAAGGTTGACTCGGTGCTCAAATGGCTTGTCATCTAACCTAAAACCAACCTTAGCTAAGAAGAGGTCTAGACAATCAATTGAAGTGCGTGTTTTTTAACAACGCAGGAAGAAAGAGATGAGATGAGTTTACTCACAGTCTATGGTATACGAAAGAAAACGATCGAAAAGTTTGTATTTTCAGCCGAAGAGAGCGGAAATCTTTATTCAACACTACAATAAATACGGTTAAATCCCATGAGGATTAAACCAAACAAAAGTAAGGTTTAAAACAGAAAACTCACTTCACCATTTGCGATAGTACTAGCGTGAGCGCAGATTTGTCTTTATTATCTCCAAAACGTGGTAGGAGCATACAAAATATAACATTATGTATATATTATTATTCGTAGAGTTTCTAAGTGGTTTTGCTTTACTGGCAATGTAAATTAGTTGGTTTGCATTCAGATTTTATCGGTGACTGAAATCATCTTGATAGTCAATAAATAACTCCTTTTCTAAATAATAACATCGGAGTATGTACATTTTGCATTAAAATATTGAAATTAAAACGTAATTGAGCATTACAGATTACTCTTTTCCAATGGCATATGCAAACTTGCTTTGTGCTCATCGTGAAACTTGGCGATTCAACGCTTAGCTTTTGAATAGACTGCGGTGGTGCCCAAATGAGAGCAAAACACGATTCCGTTTCTTCTATTTCGTGGAATTTTATACTCATTAGTAGTCACGGAATTAAAAAATCTCTGCATTCACAGTGGAAAGGTAATGGAATGTAAATTTCGTACTGGAATGATTGGTTGTACAGTGTTGCATGCAAAGCAAAAGCTAAACCAAATCGAGATTTTTCACCCATGTTCAAATTCAGACAAAAAATTGTGAACAATATTAAAATATCGACGTTTGTAATAATTTCGTAACATGTTCATTGGATTCGATTCTCGCATCATATATGATTGACGATTGATTGAACATTACAAATCATTTATCTGCGCTTCTCCAGTCATCCAGACCTTTTCATACGATATATACACTTATATTTGACCCTGCGGCTATTGTAATCTTACACGCTTTTTCAACCATGAACCTTACATCGTAAAACTATTTTGAAATTTCGGTTGAAAATGGACTATTTTTAATCAACTTTCAAAAACCAATTCAACATTATTTCGAGTATTGTCGTCTTAATTACGGTAGCAATCGACATGAAGCCCCAATGCACAACTGTTGCGTCGATGAACTAGATTTTTCCAGAATTAGTTTTCAATGCGTGGATGTTACCGATAACATAGAATGGCTAATACATCCTTCCGGGCAGAAGATGCGTGAACAATAATTGACACAGCAATCCAAAAACTTTCGCTAAACATATTATTGTGGAGGTGCAAAGTGCCTTAACGATGAGTGCTAATTACGAGCTTTCGATTGATATACAGAACGCCACCCTCCGGCACAACACAGGACCAGGAAGTAACGAAGAAACCGACCACGAGGATTGCGAACTCGTAGAATTCGGGTTTCGTAAAGATTGAAGTCGAACGGTTCGAGTGACAACATCTTCAGAAGTATGAGAAGAAGGACAACGTCAACCACAATCGAACGATAATCATTTCTTCAAGGTCTTCAAACGAACACTGTGTGGTAAAGGTTTAATGCTTTCCGGTTGACAGAAAAAAGATTAACAAATCAGAGCGACGTGATAACCGGAGCAGATACGTTCCTGGACAGTGTGGTACTTACTAGGCTTGCCTATATAAGGTGGGTGAGTCTCGCTATTGTTCTTAGGCGTAATAAGCGCAGTTGATCAAAAGGTTTACTCTTATTTTGTGGGATTCGTGGGTGAAATGTTGTGATGAATGACTAAATATCCGCCAGCTATCAATTCCAGCCTCTCTTCCTACCCGCTAAAGTATAGCATGGCAATTCAGTTACCTTGAAACGTTGGGAATTGTGTCACACTATTTCTGAAGTTGATTTTCAAATAAACTTATTATTGACAAATTAAAAATTTATTTTTCAACCAACCAATTTAGCACTATGTTAACCAGATTATGATCGTTTTGAGGCAATAGTTTATTTGACTCTGAAATATTAGATTTTGTTTGCCAACCAGCATAAACATTTAAAACATCTACATGCATGCGAATGCTGAATCAATATTAAATAATGGATGACGCATTACTACTCAGGAAATATGCTCACAACCGCTCAAGCTTAGATCCCTGCAGGTTGAGTATTTGATGGTAAATTATTTTCAAGCGTTTCATCATCTGGTTTAGAAATCATCGAATTCTAATGGAAGTTGCACAAAATAGGAGCAGAACACATTTATTGTCGAGTCAAAAATAAGGTTGAAATATTCGCATAATATAAGCACATAATATAAGAACAAAAATTTGTGATAATACGAAAGCAGTACCGCATTTCTAAAGTGACACATTTTGTGTGGAGAAAATTATTCTATACAGAAATGTTCCGGTTTTTTATAGTTCTCAGCTCACATAGTCAGTTCCTTTGTTGGCAGGTTTTATGTACTTCACAGTGGCCGTAACGTATGCTGCAATGAAGAAAATATTTACTACTCACTGGGAAACGCATAAATTGGTAAACTATTTGCGATTAATCATGAAGTGCGTAATTCTAACATGGTTAACATATACGCAATTTTGTGTTGTTCCGGCATAAACAGTAAATGCATACTTTATCGTAATAAATCTATAATCTATTGTTGTCACTCATTCATTGGTGATGGCATAACTAGTTTCTGGAAATATATTTCGATTGACCTAATGTGTATTTGATTCGAGTTGTAGACACTTGATCCCAGTGTATCCGTGCTTAATCTTTTACATATGCAGTAGCTCTTTAGGTCTGACCCTTCCAAATCTCTACAAGATTATATTGTGTCATGCTTGTAGGCTTGTTAAGCAATCAGTTTCCGCTACCAGTGTAATGATATTCTTGATGCTGCGAGACCATCCATCTATTTTTTTATTTTGACGATAATTTAATGAAAATCACTTTCTTTCGCGCTACAAATTTGTGTGCCTTTTCCCTACATTTACTCCCCCATTTTCAATGATTCCTGAAGCTAAATCTCAACATCACTAATATTTCACATGGAGTCCCACTGTCGTCATGTTCAAAGCTTGATATCGATTGTAACAGTTATTATATGAACCACATTTGCCTTTTTCAAACCTTGCTTTGCAGGCCAAATAAAGTAAAGTATTCATCGTACTCATAACGAATTTCACATAATTTTCCAATATTTGACATGTATTGAGAATAATTTATGCAAAATCTTTACTATAGCAAGCTGCTTCCGATTTTCACAGCTATCTTTCACATATTTTCAATAAATAAACATTCTACTTGCCATTGTCAGTGACAAAATGTTGAGAAGAACTGCGGGCTTTCTTTTATTAAGAAACTACTGTGAGAAATTTATAGGCGCTCGGTTAGTGTAATGTTTCGCTTCCTTAGATCAAGGGTCATAGTCAGGCCAGGAAATATATCTAAGTGGCATTCCACCCGCTACCTCAATTTTAACCTTACCGCAAAGCAGCCGATAGTATACCTGGGGGTGTCCAGTCATGACTAACATCAGTGGCCGTTTTAGATATTACGGTAGGTATTCACATGAATATGATAAAAGTGAACACAATGGCTCACACATGTAACTAACACGTTAATAACAGAAAATCCACATTTGCAAGCTTTTCCATCACACACAAATCCTATGGTCGCCTTTATGCTGTTTGCACTCGTTAGGTCATGGCACACATGCTTTGTATACAGTCAATCCAGTATGCTAATTGGTTCGTGGCAAGTCATGGGAACTTTGTCAGGCATCGAGTGCATTATTATCACTCGGTGTTTTGATGGGCGCTTAATCCATACATTGGGACTGAATTTCAATGTTAACTTGAACTTTAAGTAGACATTTTTCTGGCACAACTTTATGCGCTCAACACGTTTAGATAGAATACTAAAGTACAACTTAAAACAACCCTTGGGCTTACACGATTTTGCCGGATCATAACGAACATGATAAGTTTCCGCATGCGTGGTTGGTTCCCCTGGAACAAGATTAGGAAAAATTAAAAAAAACAACTTTGCGCTTTATCGATCTAAAATACACAAATGATGCAAAGCTCGAAAGGCGGCAGTATATGTACCGTCGAAGCGAGTACAAAGCATAAAATATGGATTTTTATTCAGGCGTGTTGGTTAGACCGAATTCATTTTGTGAAGTGCATTAACGACTACTGATAAACACGAGCTTTCGGATGATACATTAAACACCACCCTCCGGCACAAAACAAGAGCATGAAGCTCCAAAACGAACGACAACAGTAATCGCAACCCTTACAATAATTCAAAAGAGATACATGTAAATGGTTCAAGCGCCAAGATCCTCGAAGCATGAGCAGATGGACGACGACAGTGTTTATTGAATATACGCAATACATCAAGGTCAGTGAAACGAGCCCAACTTCATGAGGGCTAGAATTTAAACGGTTGGCATGAAATTGATTAATCAGTCAAATCAACATGACAACTGGACAGACATGTTAAGAATAATGTTATGTAATAGGATTTGCCTATATAAGCCGGGAACGTGCTTTATTCTGTCATAAGCGTAATAAACGCGTTTTACTACCGGGCTTTCTCTTTCGTTGTCGGATTCATAGGTAAACGCGATAAATGTGGCAAGGGATAACCTCAAGGATGATTTGGGACGCAATTGACAAGTGCATTTAAAACACGAGGTAGGGAAAGTGACGTCGATAATGATTCATCGAGTGTCTTCGAAGCCTGTGTGAACAACGTAATGCACATTAGGAAAGACATCGCGATTTGGTTGAGATCTATCTCGCGTTTTCATGTAACCTAAAATGTTTGCAGCGGTGCTCTTATACAGAAACGATCTAAGTTCAAAGATGCTCATTTGGGTGCAGTTCCATCACACACACACAACGACCCGTTTCTTGCTGTTTGCACTTATCAGGTAGGGACGGTAGTATCAGGATCGGCATGCGTTCATTCTTCCATTTATCAGAATACGTTCTACACGGATTCTACTTTGTGATATTGGTATTCAGCACTGATTTAAATGTGCAAATAGTCGTGATTCACCTTACGCTTAATCACTAAAGTTATGCACTTTTACACCTGTAAACCCCAGTGCCAAATGATCTTGACGGTGTTCACTCGCACTAGATTACCATGAACAAACCCTGTGCTAGGCAAATCGATCAAAAGTTGATGAGACGCAATTGTGATTGTTGGCCTCCTTCGATTGATGGATGTAAATTGCAAGCACACGATCTCATGTGGCCTAGTACCTCTGTTACTATGATCAACGAAGTGACACAGGCCAAACACCGGAGGTTAGTGAAATGCATACATATTTATGTTCCACTTACGATTACTCGCCAAGAATGAAAAATATTCAGTTGAATGCGAAACTTGACCTAGATTTATCTTGTAAACAAATTTGAAAGCAATCGATTAGATCAGCGGTTTGCTCAAAATTATAGTTTCAAATTTATTTTTTCACGATAATTGCTACACGATCGGCCTCAAACATTGTTCAACAAATTTACCGAAATTTATTTGTCCCGATTAGCGGAAATGACAGGACAGCAAGTAATCCCGACATGCGATATCTAATAATTAAAAACATTTGGCCAATGTAGTATAATAACCGAGATAAGACGATATCCATGCATTCGAATTCCAAATATGGAATTTTAATGAGTATTAAATTACACGCCATGAATGCTGGAACATTTTCATTGTATTCGAGATATCCCATATTCATACGAATTCTGCGATGAACTTACGTATCTTCACACGACTGGTATTTGAGAACGGCCGCTCGCGCATCGAAAAGGAGTCGGTATCTGTTCGATCTATTGTTGATAAAATTTCTGAAAACGAAGAATAATTATAGTAATCGAATGGGCGATGGGCTTATGTGGTTGAGAAATACCAATATTAGCTAAGAATCTAATGAAAATGTTTTGAATCTAATTTTATAATGATATAACCATCACGATTGCTTTGTCAAAAGGAACTGCTCATCAAACAGTTTGTGTCGAATTTTTCTCATTGATACGAAGTGTAAATTTTATGTGAGTATTATTTTATGTGTACACTTGTAAACTTGTAGGCTCACTGAACCTGATCTTATTGTCTCCATCTGATGACGGCAAACAGCCAGAAACCGGTAGTGGTTTGTAGTGGATTGGGATGTGAGCACCAAAATATATTGTACAAATTCGTATAAATTTTCAAAATTAGTCTGAGTTGAAATTTCGAAACTTTCAGAATAAAGTTTTGTTCTTCTTCGTCAAATAAATAACGATGATTAAATATTAGAATATTCATCCTGGCCAATCAGCTACGGAAACACCGATAGAAAAATCGCGTTGACCACTTGCTAAAATATCGATTTCAGGAACATAAACACTGTCGATTATTTGAGACGCGATTCAATGTTCGAGCATCTAAGCTTAGCTCATAAAGATTAGCTAAGTCGCAGTCGCCTCTGTATTCGGAGCAGACGTAGCAAGCTCCCTTGAAATTTGCTCTGATTATATGAATCACTGCTTTTGTCAGTTGATCGCAACTAGCAGAGCAGGCATGACAGGGCGCAACATGTGCGCTCGCAGTTAACCCGGTAGGGGGAGAGATTGGAAATGACAGCTGGCAAACATCGGACAACTTATCGCCACTTATCGGTCCAATAATAACCACGTTCCTTCCTCCCCGCGCGTTGCACGCACGCAAAACGATCACGTCTCGATTCATCCCTGATGCCAACGTGTCCAACACTAACAGCGGACAACAAATAATCCCGATTTGTAAAATGAGCATTTGCATGTATCCTAAAGTTGAAGTCTGTTTGGTCTTTTAATGACTGCTTTTATTTCGTTCTTTGCTTTCAATTTGCTGAAGGTAAAACATGTAAACTTTGTTGTAAAACAACATCATTTATTTCACCATCACTTGGGCTTCCGATATTTATCTAAAAATACTGTGTGTGCTGATTTCAGTTCTTTTTTACTTTTGGATAGGCCAACATATTTAAGACTTTTCGAGAATATTACCACAAGGCCTGCTCTGTTGTATACTTATGTGTAGCAAATATTTTTCAGCTGCGGATGCGAATTTCAGTTTCAAATATTCTGGTTGTCGTCTTCACAACATGTGGGATATTTCGATTCCTAGCTGATGTAATTCCAGTTTTAGAAAAAAATAAAGCAATGGTGGTCGAAAAACTGGAAATATTTATAATTATCGTATTGGATGTTGCAAAATCCGTTTAACATTTTTGGTAACGTCTAAATCAGGTATAAAAACCGAAACCAAGCATTTAGGCAAACACGCATTGGTGACGTTTTCCTCGTTAATCGCTTAACAAGTCAACAAGCCCCTTCTCTGTGCAAGTTGAGCTTGTTCACGTTCAATTGCAGCAGAGTTTCATTAATATGCCGTTTTATGTATATTAGCCAACTCATTGAATCATTTTATACATGACTTGAATCCCGTAAGGATAACTATACGCAGCTAAGTGGTCAGGTCCACTATAGGTGGTGGAGTTAGGTCCACTACCTAATCACGTTCTCCGTTGTGACTATCACACTCGATCCGCAAAAGCTTCTGTGTCAGCAGCGAAATATTAACCAAAACTTTCATAACCGATTGTATGTAAATTTTATCATTATCACTTCCATATGCAGTACAAAAAGTAAATAATAAAGTTTAATCGTTGATCAGCTCGATTAGAAGTTCAGAATTATAACCATGGTCTATTTAGAATAATTTCGAAAGTTACATAGTCTCATTAGATGATTAAACAAATAATTATCATTAGCAAACGATTCATTTAATTTATCTAGTCCGCTAGGATCTTTATAGTGAGCGTTTAATTCTGAATTCAATAGTACTAAGCGATACAGTTGAAATGTTTCACCTAATGTTTGGAACATCTCTATTGTATTGCGAACCAATGTCGAAATTCATGTTACACGCAATAAAATTCAGGAATTAGTTTTAAACGTTTCATCAACATCAGCGGCATACGAACCTGAGAATCCTGTTCATTAAGTGTTATCTTTAATCTAGTTACGCGGGTAAAATTGAGGTGAATGATTCCAACGCAACTCTTATTTATTTCGCCGGGGAAGTCATGACTAGTCACTAGCACTTACCGCATCCTCCAGAACTTTCTATTGTGCTCAATCGATTCAGCCGACGAGTGGATCCAGAACGAGAGGTGCAGTGTGTTGCAGTATCGATCGTGTCGTCTGAAAAGCAGAATCATTTCCAGTCGGTAAGCAGGGAAATTGTAAAACACGATTTATCGTTTGCGACCATTTAAAGTTCACAAAATATGTATTATATGATTGCAAATAACTGAGCTAGTTTCATAATCAGCTATTAAGATCATGGAGACTTGTTTGGCAATGCGAATAAAAGTAAACGACTTACATGGGAGTTGTTCCCTTGGGGCAGTATATTGCTGAGCAACTTCCTGGAGAACACGAGGTCTAGGAGTTTTGATAATAATGATTTTTCCTTGTTCATCTTCTGCAAGATATATTACAAGTAAATAGAAAATTAGATTCGAAACGAGCCATTTAAAATAAGATATCCGAAAAGATTTACGAACAAAAAAGTGAGGTTTGCGAATCACTTTACTAATGCGTCAAGAAAGAGTCGCAACTATTAATATTTAAAAATTTCAGACAAACGGTGAACTCGGTTCCAATTGAATAGCCTCGAAACAGTTTCATTGGTACTTAAGATGGAAAATTCGTATTTGGGTACTTACTGTAAAAATAGTGGTCTGATTACAGTATCACCTAAGGCCATTGTGGTTGATTATCCGTCATAGTTTCCAGCATAACTTAGTGGCTTAGAAACCGCTCATACAACGGTGCATCAAATTTTATTTAAATCATCTTGGTTCTTGCTATTCTGTAACAGGTGCGCTTGTTATAATCAAACGTAACAAGACTCGCAGACCGTTCTTCCGTACAAACTGATGGTTTTCATTTTTGGTCTGTTTATGAAACTCTCACATGCGTTTAGAGCAAACATTTCAAATGCATTAACTCGTTCATTCTGATAGGTTATCGGAAAACACAGGCATATATCACGAAACTAATCCAAAGAGCTGTGATTATCTCCCTGAAAGCACCACTGGAATTTGTTTAAGGTTGTAAATGTAAAGTAACGATCGATTGTTCACACAGAAGAAATCTTTCATAAGAGACGGAAAGGAGGACATATTCTGTATTACGGGAAATAAATAAATTATTACAAAATTCCTGTCAGCTCTTGGAAAGAAAACCAAGAATCTAAACTTCCGTGGCCGTTCATGCAAATGTTTATAGTTATACAAGTCTGTTTTCACGGTTGCTTTTGTAGTAGAAATAGTGTAATATTGAATATATAATAACACGTTTCTCCATGTTTTACATGGGAGAATTAAAATGTTTATTTATTACGAAAGAGAATCCCTTTTGTAACAGTTGTTGTTCGTACAATTTAAAGTGTATATAAAATTTTAGCTTACCATCATCCAATTTTCTGGACAATATCAAGTGCTGAGTTCGCTCATGCATTACAGGAAGTGATTCGACTGAGACGACTGCAGACGAATTAAAAAAACAAGCAAATTAATTATGAAGCGTCGACCAAATAAATTAAAAAATTCATTGGTCTATCATACGTAGACTAAGGAAGAAACCCATGAAAATGTGTGAATAGCTAGCTGGTGACACGTGTCTAAATAGTTGCGAGTTCTACAAACTAACATTTTGTATTATAATCATACTACTATCATACTATACTACTATTGTGGTACTATAATCACTAATATAATTTACTTGGATCACATGAGATACGTCCGTGTGTCTGAGGAATAATATCTAGTTCGCATTCCAGAGCTTAGTGAATGAACCATCAGCGTCAGAAATTCCACCGCAAACTTGCCATTTAGAAATATGTCGGTAAATTCTTTCCGACCTGCTGTCTTATATCTAACAATCCGAGGGTATGTCATCGCAAGTGAACTTTATAAATATGCAGCAATGTGCTTTTTATGGGCTTTTGATTTCATCCAAAGGCTGTCCACTTCGCGATTGTTATGCTCGATTCGTTTTCTCTACCACAACAAATATTCAAAGTAATTCAAAGTAATTCAAAGTTTTAATGGTCCAAAAAGCAAATACTTTATAGTAATCACAGATTAAAAATATAGGGAATGCATAAAAGCACCACAAATGTTTTATCTATATGGAAAGTCAGCACGTGTATTCAAGTGCAAGGTTGGATTTGTTCAACATATACTTGTCAAGTTAAGCCTTGAACATGTTCAGGCTTGTTGTGCATATAAAACAAACTCTGACAGCAAAAAAAATTTCGACAATTTGATCTGGAGTGTGGAATAATTAACTTGTAGCCCTGCGATCTGCTACCACGTGCTTCTTGCCGATGAAACAGGTGTTCAAGTGGGTGATCCACTGTATGCAGAATGTTGAAAAGCAGGATCAAGTCACCCCTGAGACGACGGTACGAAAAGTCAAAGAGGTTAGGTGTTGCAATCCGCTCCTCGTATGGCCTGTTGTATAGCCCGGTCACCAGTTTTGTAGCGCGGTGGTATACCCGTTGCAGCAAGGTCATGTCCTTTTGTAACCATTGGGACCATGCTTGAACAGCATACTCCATTGTTGGTCTGATATAGGTGTTAATTATACGTGGGAGTATCTGCTTTGAGAAACGACCAAAGATCCTTCTGAGCAATGCTAAGATTTGGCAGGACTTTTTGTATACAACAGAACAGTGCCGTGAAGACTTCAAGTTACTGCTAATCCACACGCCCAGGTCTTTCTCTTCAGTAACCCATGAAAGTTGCTGAGATCCTAAAGAGTATGTGAATTCGAATGATTTACCGACGTTAAACATTTTACATTTTTGGATGTTGAATGGTAAGCAGTTCCGCAAGGACCAATTATGAAGTGCTTCGAGATTTTTTGGAGAATTTGGCAATCTTCTATGGTGCGTATGCTAGTCCAGACTTTGATGTCATCTGCAAATAAAATGATTTTGCTGCGTACGATATCGGGTAAATCGTTCGCGTACACGAGGAAGAGTATTGGCCTCAAGACTGAGTCTTGAGCTACGCCACTTGTAACTTCTACTGGGCTGGATAGTGCCCCATCAACTCTAACCCTTATAACTCTACCAGTCAAGTAATCATTTATCCAGGCCAATATTCTGCCGCACACCCCGAGCTGCTCCAATTTTGTAGCTGTATGCTGTGGTTAACACGGTCAAAAGCTTTAGGCATGTCCAAGTAACAAGCATGGATAGGGCATCCATCGTCCACGGCTCGAGTCCAATTATCAAGTTTTGATGACAAAGTTGTGGTTTCACGAGTAAATTCATTTTTCTTATATATTATTTCTTTCCATGCAATAAAATGTTATTATTAAATGTGGATTACACCAGTGGTGGAAAGTAAAACATGTTGATTATAATGATGTGTGCACAATCGTTGAATAAATAGAATAAATGCTGTCCGGAATTGTCGACGGAAGAATTGGCATAGGCCAACAATAAAATATTATTGCCGCAGAAATGGGTACCTTTGGAATCTGTCATTGCCCACTGTGCATATCCAAATATTTATATGGTCTGATGTAAATGCACCTCCACTTAATAAAAAAGCTCATTTGCTTGCATCACCATCACACACATGCCCCACGACCGGTTTCGTGCCGCTTGCACTCATCAGGTAGGGACAGTAAGACAAGGATCCGCATGCGCTTGAAACAGTGGAAGAATGGTAAACAAGTAGCGCTTGTATGCCACTGTTGGATAAGGCTGGTGTGACCAACCTGTTCAATCACATGTGTTCAAACACATGTTTAATGAGGTTAAACCCATAACCGTGAACCAAAATATTCATTTGCATGCATCTCCATCACACACACCCCACGAGCGGTTT
>JACCGJ010000963.1:93004-138314 GCA_013407085.1 Atriophallophorus winterbourni
ATCGATTACGCCGTAAGAGTTGCATGTCCGATTCAATCACGGTTATTGTAAATCGTTTTTACCATATTTGGAATTTGAGAACGTAAATAAAGCAAGTAAAATACACGAAAGGGGAATACCTCTAGGGCCAGAATTTTGGACTTACATGCCACAGTGTTTATTACATGGAATTCTATTTGATCGTGTATTTAGGCTTCGTTTGCTAAGATAACGGCGATGTGCGCACCATTGGAAGTTCTGGTAGTTGAAGTCTTAAAATTGCATGGGATTGGTGTTGGACTAGTTTAAACAATATCAGGCTTAGTATAGTAAAGTCAATTAATGAATTATCGATCGCGCGTCAAACAATATCGATCGCGAGTCCATAATGTGAGAATCGTTCATTGTACGTACTCTGTGGTTTTCATTCATTCAGTCAATAAACGAGTTCAGTTACGGTTGTGCTTTTCTGTAACCTACAAGCAGGCCAACAGTACATACAGATATATCACAAGGATTTGCATTTCAGATGTCTCATGATATCATATTCCACAACGCTGCAAAGGAATAGAAGTTCTATTCGAAATTGATGAAAGTCAACTTCCGGTAAATTATAGTTTTATCCATGAGATGATCATGTGCATTTACGAAGACTGGGTTAAAAAATGATCACAATAAACATCGTTCGTTCATATTGACGTTCATAGGATTCCTGCACAGAAAGAATCACTGATTGTTAGAAGGGAAACACCCCGTTTGAAACGGTTGTTTTTATTTTTCGACACAACGCATCGCTATTCCATGTATTCGGTTTCGTATAATCATCTAACCAGCCGATTTCATGAATTACTGGGTTAAACACAGTACGGTTTAGTATTGTATTTCGTGGTAAAACATGGTATATAATGATGTAGTTCAGTTTAATGTAGCATAATATACATTATTTGATCGTGCGAAAAAGATCCCAGTCAATTTAAGTCTTCATGGCCTACCTTGTTCAATAACTTTTCTGCACGGAACATAGGAAGTGTAGCTCTGATCCAACAAAATACTGTTCCTTGAACCTGAAAACAAAGAACAGGTGTATATGCTTAAGATCATCCGATAACTAAAAAATAAGTACTAATTAATGCAAAATTACGAAATATAATCAAAACTGATCATCTATGACACGTCTACCATTTTTGATCCTTTCTATAGCCACACCACGAACAGAATTAGGTTTACAATGTTAGATTTTGAAGCCAGTGTTTAATACGGTTCGCACAACGAACCACAATGTTCTAATACAGAATCACATAGTGGTTCCTAGTCAAGTGCTCGAGGCGCTCATAGATGACTAAAGTAATGTCTTTCTCACATCCCGGATTAAATTAGGTTTAACTACTTGCCGATTACACCCATGCTACAATATGAAGAAGAGTAATCATATTTTTTTAAAACTTTTATGAACGAGGCAGAAAAACTTGGTCAGGTTACTTATTTCCACCAATCACTTCGCCTTGTCCTTAAAAGTATACAATAGAGCACCAGGAAGAATTCTGAAGCTAACATTTTGAGCAGAATGAGTATAAAATCGCACATGAACAGTTTCTTGATCGAACACGAGGATTCTCGAAAAGTTTCTTAAAGTCGCTACACTTTTATGCACACTGTTGTACACTTCTACAGATTAATTCATTTGAGCCAATAGTATTCGTGCCTTGTTGAGTGCAGTGTCCGACTTCGGGGTGTATTACTATGGGAATTACCGTATTTTTCGGACTATAAGGCGCACATTAAAACACTAATTTGTACGCAAAATCGGCAATGAGGCATATATTCCGGTGCGCCTTATGTATGACATAGTGTTATGTCAGAGTGTGAACATGCAACTATAATACATAACTTCAACATTCATTCATTCAGTCCTCTCCGTGCCGGGCGGCACATGAGGCGAAGACAACTTCACGCCAGTGGTTCCGGTCGGTCGCTGCTTCCGTTGCCGTCTGCACCGTGAATCCTTGTGCATGTAGTTCGCGTTCCAAAGTTCTGCGCCAAGTTTCCTTGGGCCGTCCCCTTTTTCGTTTACCTTGCGGATGCCAGTGCATGGCTACCTTCGTATGCGAACTGGGATCCATCCTGCAGACATGACCGAAACACGGATCTGTTGTCATCGTTTCCGTAGCAATGTAGGTTTTACGGGATAGGGTTGCTAGCCCTAAGCCCAACCCTCCTCCTTTCTCAGACGGGCTTGGGACCGCCTTGGCGGGTATTCATACATAAGGCGCACCGGAATATAAGGCTCATTGCCGATTTTGCGTAAAAATTAGTGCGTTTATGTGCGCCTTATAGTTCGAAAAA
This sequence comes from Atriophallophorus winterbourni, assembly GCA_013407085.1. Taxonomy (NCBI): domain Eukaryota; kingdom Metazoa; phylum Platyhelminthes; class Trematoda; order Plagiorchiida; family Microphallidae; genus Atriophallophorus; species Atriophallophorus winterbourni. The sequence goes on from JACCGJ010000963.1 coordinate 95,327, forward strand.
TACGGTAGTTATGCATAAAATTTACAGTCTAGGTAGTATATTCCATGTTTATGTTCAGCTTCTGACCACATCCTTCTGATAGCTCACGGATACAAACCTTAGCAGCATTTGTTATTTCATTATTGACATTTTTGTGAAATCCCTGGACATTTCATGGCGGGTTTATTTGATATCACAAGTAAAAATGACTTGACGAAAAGAATGTTGTTGGTATCAGTATTCTGATGGTGAACGTTTTTAGAGTAGAGGAAAAATACACTCAAAACGTTTACATTTTATTCCCCGGAAACAGGAAGATATCAAGGATTTCGATCTACGCAAAACAGTACAATAATCGCGAATATGCAAGTAGTAATATCAGAAGAGAAACCTCAGCATAATCGCAATTTTCGCAGCATACAGTAAGAACTTTTTTGAAAGTACCAAAGGCGTATATTGTTAAGTTAACCTGAGTAAGGTTTGGGGAAACGTGCTGTTAACATGCTTTAGAAATGAATAAAAAATTGGAGTTGATTTTAATCTGTTTCCTTTACAACCTTGATATCAGGTGATCTGCAGGAGTTTTTCTCAAAGATCTCGTCCCATAACCTTAACACTACTTCAAGAGGAGGACCAGCTGAATACTTCTAGGAACGCATAACCATTTGGATTTATTACACGATAACAAATCTAGGTAATAGCGAAATATGATGAACACCGTTAAAAGGTAAAAGTGTTACAGATAGAGCTTCGAAGGAGTTACGATACCATAACAGCTCAAGGAATTATTAGGCAAAGGTGTCGTTCGTTATTCAATCCCCGAAACCGTTGTACGTTTGGAAAAATTGTGCATGGGCCTTATTCGTCATTATATTGAGTTATGAAATGTACGCATTCAATGGTCCGGAAAAATCTACTCCACATTGATGTTTCTCGACCACCGCAATGTGTAATGAAAACTTTTTTTAAATTCAAGACGTTCAGTCAATGCGTGTCATTATATCACGTCGTTTATGTGTACACGGTCATTAGGTAAACCAGAAAATTCACAAGAAAGAAATATGCGTCACACGACTTACCCAATGACGGGTTGATTGGTCCATGACAGCTATCTGTAAGACAATATGATGATATAAATATCACTTGGAATTCAGGATAAATGTAAACATCGCGGAAACCACTTACTTTCATTACAACAGAACACATATAAAATATAGTGGTGAAGCACTGAAAGGCAAGCATGTTCATGCTCGACGAATTTAAATCTTCGAACTGATGTTGGATTTAATTGACACAGCTTAACGTATTCAATCACTCGTACACCTTATACACAAGTCGGTTGCAATATTCGAGGAATTGTGGACCTTGAGGCCTCAAGCCAATATTAGCTGGAACGATCAGTAACATAACAAGAGCTAGAGGCCGAACCGTTTTATTACAGATAAGGCTGGACCTAATTGGATAAGTTGAAACATTAAATACTTAAGTAATAACTTGCTGCGTTAGGTTAATTTGAAGTCACAAATTGGAAATATACCGTATGTGATCAGGGATGATTGGTTACTCTAGTTGATTTAATTAGGATTTAATATCTTGGTTAATACCTCAATACTAATTTTTTTTGTTAAATACACACGTTTCACATATGATGTAAAATTAGCACGTGATGAGTCTAAGTAGCTTCACAGGATCAACGTCCCCAACCTTTTACCACGCTGCCGTTTTCAATACATTCCCTTAAATCACGTGAGGAAGTCAATGTAATAATGATTGTAAACCACATAACCAACGACGGATGGGTGTTTCGCATTGTGGATCTGAGTTCACTTATCAAATCTATCTAACTTAATAGATATATACAGCTCATATATCTAACGATTACATTCTACAACTTTCATTTACTATATCAAAACCAAATAAAATTAGAGGTAAACTGAGAAACCAGCCTACGATCACCTACTACCCTCAAAGAAATTCGATAAAAAGCCGGTGAGTTCAGTCCTTATTGCCTTGCATCAACACTTTGAACCCCTATGAGCTAATATTAATAATCCTAAATGATGAGCACCCAGATTTACGAATTGACTTCGGATTGAGTGTACGCAATAATTTTTTCATACACATTTCTCCGCTGACCAAGACGACCCGTGTACATGGCGAGCGTGGCACTGGAAACCCGTGTTCTTTGCCTCCAACGAGCACGCATCTGTGTAATCTTTAATCATAGTTTTGATTGCTGATTCATGTCGCAGTGGATACGTTTTTTCCTGACGTGACAAGTATTTTCGGACGAAAGTAAATATTGCTTAAATGTGTGTTCAGTATCGGGTCTTCGCTGAGCTTGCATAGTGGTTTGTGGATTTTTCGTCGCAAACATCAACAACGTAACTATTTGAGAAGCAACATAAAACAAGTAATCGTTTATATATGCGGCGGATACGAATATTCACTATTCTGTATAATTCTTCTCGAAAACGAGACGAATAATCGCTGTAAGCAATGATGGAACAAAATTGTTCGTAAACATACATCATTAAGAAAATCAAAAAATATTTCAGTGATTAAATAGGAATTCATTTCTTACGTCTGTTCAAATCCAGCATAGATGAACGGAAACCACAATTTGTTCTCCCTCGTAACGACCTTCGCAGTGTTTGGTGCGTGGCAGACCCGACTGTTTTGAAAAAAATGATTTCATGGTAATATATACATATGTTTGGAATCACAGGCCTGATCCAGGCAGAGTGGTGCATATGGATAGATTACACGAGAATTAAGATACGGTCAGGTTGCCAAGATTAAGATTTGGGATAATACTTTATTGAAAAAAGTACCAAGTTGTAGTGACTTCAAAAAGATGGTGGAAAATACCGAAGATTTGAAAGGGATTAATAAGGTGTGCGCATCATCATCATCATCATCACTGCTTCTGCTAAACGTTTACATGATTTGGTATGCAGCTACGCTGTAGTTTTGGCGATGGTTTATTCCTGGACCATGCTATGTGCTTTTGAACTAACCTCAAACTCTGGCATTAATAATACGTATAAGGCGTTTATTATCACTTGCACTGATTTCTATAAACCACATTATATTGCCAGATACCGGTTGTGGTATGTAAGTGCCTAAACGCTTGGCGAGGAAGCAATTTGTGATTCACAAGAAGAAGAAGAAAATGACTCCATTTGAACATCATGGTTCTTTGCAAGAACCTTATACAACAGTGGCACACAAGTGTAAATATGTTTGTAACTTCACCACTATGTCAAGGGTCACTGAAACTGATCTTACTGCCTCCAACTAATGACGGCAAAAAGCCAGGAAGTGTGCAAGTGGGGGAATGTGAACACAACAATATTTTGGTTAATTATATTGCGTTCATGCGTGTTTTAATTTCAGTCTCAAAAGATTTTGTCTTCGATACTGTTATTGGCGGTCCAGTCCCGCAAACCTTGTCAAAGCCATTAGTAATTGGGACCAAATTTGAGGTCAGAGATTTGTCGCACTTTGCATGCACATTTGACAGACCTCGCCTTGGTGATTACCGCTTTTCTTCCTTGTCTAGGTCATACGGTCATCGATCGATCGATGACGAGTGTGAGCGCTACAAAAACTGTGATCACGAATGGGAACGAAATTCTGACTTGATTACATGCGGTTTATGATACACCAGTCGATGTAGAAAAATAAACTTCTTCCTTGAGGATTTGTCGAGTGTTAACAACAGTGTATAGATAGATAGGGGGAAGAAGGAAAAATACAAATTTGTACATATCAACAACAAATGTTGCCGCGAGAGTTATAAATTCCGACAGAATTCTAATGAAGAATAATTCATTCATAGAACCATAATTGTAGTATATCCTGAGAATACGGATCTCAAAGTAATGTGACGGTGCATTACAACGTTGGGGTCAAAAGCGAAGCATGTTCTACAAGTCATTTTTACGTCTTATATTCGATTAGCGATTGATTAGTGATCCGAATGGTGTAATTGTAAATCAACAGTAACCTGCTCGCTACAAAAGCCCTTTAATCAATATTTTACCTCATGACGCCGCTTAGAACCATACAACCGGTGCTTACTTACTATAAATTTAGTATCAGACGGAACATGTGATGTTGTTTCACAGATGATATCTGGTGCTGAGCTGTTACAGTCATTTATCAACCAACATTGGTACGCAAATTCAACGAGATGAATTGTGGGACTAGGTATATGCAAACACATTGTATTTGTGTAATGACGCATGGCAAGCATCCGCGAAAATCAGCAGGGATAAAACACTTCCTCAACGTGACGCTCGTGGCAATCCCCGAGACAATTGTATTCAAAGTTTACTGTATTTCATTAAAACAAGATCAATTACTGTACCGGGACGACTTAGAAATATTTAAGACAATGCCCAGGTTATATTCCGTAATTATGTCACTAGCATAATATATATTTAGCCAGGCTATTCATTCACCAGTTACAGTATTAGTGTTTCTTAACATTGAAAACGGAAAGGAAATTGAGAGGAAAATGATCTTGAATGCATACCTCCAATCGATCGTTCGCTTGCGAGGTTTTCAGATGAGGATAGCATTGGTTCTGAATTTTGAGTTTATCTGAAAGAGACGAAATGTGTTTTTTTTCAACAAACGTTGGTCAATTTGTTGCAAACACATATAAAGATCTCCATGTGGCTTTGTGATGATAATATAACGAATAGTGGTAACAAATTTTAGCTAATCTCAACATTGAGATTTCTGTCTGTTTCAATAAATAGGTTAAGAAAAGTTTTAAGGCTATATATATATATATATACATAAATATCCGCTAATTGGCCCTAATTCCAATGCAAAGTATATTTTTAGCCGTTCAATCTAGAAATTTCTTACACCCTTATAGTTTCTGACCTCTAGTTACACATTCTTATCCGGCGTATATATTATTCTGGTTCTCCCGATAGGTGGTGTTCTACAACCTCTTCTGCCACCAAATACCGCATATCAATATGGAATCCAATCGCTCAGAAAACATCTCCCCGTTTTTGATCCATCAGCAGTCCACAAACTTCCTGCTGCAAATGCGCCAGTCCAGGAGAGGAAGCTTAAAGAGCAATGACAATAATTGTTAACCGACTATTGATTACCAATCCTTCAACTCTCTTAAATCAACTTCAAGGGGACCCCAGAAGTTAACCACCAAATATTTGGAAATATCGCAGACCGCCGATCGGGAGTCCAATAATCATGATCGACAATACAAGTTGCAATGTAGCCATCAGAATTATGGCCCAATCATTATATAACAGAGCACAATGCCTAAAGTATATTTGCTGACTATGTGAGAATCCTCGCAACGAATGAACAAAGTACTATCAAACGACTCTTGACGCTGTAATGGAATTTTAAGAGGTAGCGTTATAAATCATCATACAAAACCCGGCAAATTCTTCATGCATATGCCAGCTTCGGTGACTTAAACGTTGTTTAACAGAATGTTGAGACATACATAAAGAAAAATAAGAAACCTAGTATGGTCGTCGACTCAAGCTTAAACTATTATCCCTCTATTCCTCTATGGTGCCTTATTTTAGGCTATGTAAGCCGATATTTTACATCGGATTTCAAAATAACATTTAGTGTTCAGTCGCACCGTTGTTTCAGGAAAACTTATTTTCATCTGACATATACACTGAATAAATTAGTATAGATGGTCTCCGCAGCTTCCGATTGAATCTGATGTACTCTTAAAATTGCGCTGGCGTCGATGTATACTTTTCCGAAGCGCGTGATATTTCTCTAGCAGGATGATTTTTCATCTGATAAACGAGAAATTTCTTTTTTATCCGTTGAATGATTAGCACGTCAACTTTCTTATGTCAATCATTTATTTTGATAAATACTTTTAAATCAATAAAGTTCTCTCTTACTCCTTCCGCGAGTTCCTCACTGAAATCTCCATGCATCGTAACATTTCCTCAAACTTTTCGCTCATAGTTTCCGAGGAGGTCAGTCATTCTCATCTAGACTATCTCGCATGCTGTTAGAATATAATTCATTTTTCAACTATTCGTCACATAAATCTGTTCGAGTTTTACTATCAACGAATCAGAGGCGACCTAATCCCACTTTAAAAAAATATAACACCCCAACCCATCCCTTGCAGGATGGTTATGAGAAATTATCGGACCCATGAATTTATGCGTGTATTACCCCATCCCCGCCTCAACTATAGAAGGTATTTTCATTCTCTCCGTGTCTGTTTTATTTGAAACAGTTTACCTTCTACCGTTGCACACGACACTAGCATGTATGACTTTTAAACGAAATTAGACGAATATTTATTGAATTATTCGTTTCCCGACTAATTATACACTGGTAGAGATCGTTACATGCGGTTGTATTAATTTTGACCTCAGATATTTTTGGATATAACTTTTCATCCAATGGGTTTGATTTTTGGATATCTATCTGAAAGTTTGCTTCGACCTGTTGTTCTTAGTTTGCGTCACTCGTGAATTTTCAGCAGTTCGTTCGTTTATTTGAATCGCATTTGTTTTTTGCTGTAAGATCCACCCATCCGTGCTTACCACTGCCGGGAATTACTCGGAGAAATACTCAACGTGAAATCAATTTCACACCAATAATCTCAACGGGAGGCTGACAACTTCGCAGTTTAATCAGGTGATGAAATATTCCTACAACTCGTCACTTTCCGACAACTCAACACAATACCACAAACAAACCCCAACCGTATAGATTTTTGTGCTTCGGTTTGTAATTTTGGTTAGCCCCGTTAAAATGAAAAGAATCTGATGCTCGCGAAACATGCGTCTGCATGAAATGTGTCATTGATAAGGTCAAATCTGTCGCGTGTCGCACCTGTTCACACACGTGTAACGCAAAATGTGACAAATCATTGAACCCGGAGGTGATATCGATCCTGAATGATGAAAACATGCCTGGTGTATGCTACGTGTGTGCATATGTAGTGACTATGGACACCACTCGGAATTCTCAGTTTGCCCGTATAGGTTTCGATAAATCGGAAACCACTGATTGTATTATCAGTCAGATAATATCTACATCGCAGATCATTCAACACGAAGGTTCGTGGGTTGCAAATGTGCCGGAAAGTCCTGAAGAGCGTTCTGTTCATTAACACGCCACCTTTATAGATGCAACTGTTAAGGGCCTGTCTGCCCAAAACATCCTTGGTTCGCAAAAAGTTACGGAGCCAAAGCCACCTGCTCATCTGAAGGTTCAGCGGAAACCCTCAGGTTCGAAACCAAAAGTCATGGTTCAAAATAATCCTAAAGTGGACACGATAGGTAATGGATCTAAGGCAGTTGAAACGTCCTGCGTGACAGGCACACAGTGTACATTCGCTCCATGGAGTAAGTGTGATTTGTACCAACGTAAAAGAAACGAATGCCACCTTACTAGGGGACAGGCTAAAGCACGATAAAGAAGAATGGAGAAGGTTGTGCAGCAGCATGGAAATGGAACCAGTTAAGCCACTATCAATGGTACGACTGAATCGTAAAAATATTTCATCAAATCTGGACCAACGAGGACGGTATAAAATCACCGTCAAAGCTGAAAGGAATCTAGGGAACATCTTGCTATCCGCTTTCTCCTGCGTATGGAGCATTCGGAGACCCTGCAAGGATCTTTGCAGAAGGTCCCCGATGGAAAAGGGGTCGAAACGCTCAGCAACAAGCCCAAACGAAGAAGAGGGATGATCGAAGTTTAACCCTTTTTGGAGTCCCAGACGCTGATGATGCAACTTATAAAGCATTGCAGCGTAAACACGATCAGCTAGAATGGAGATTCATCAGTGATATAATTAGCTTGCATGATGTAGCTGTGACGAATACGTCCCACATCCCCAAATCTATTAATTATAAGGCATCGGCCGTAAGCCCCATAAAATAAAGTTCTTGCTTAAAGGTATATTGGACACGGTAAAAGCTCGTTAGGAAAATGGTTGCAGACTGATGCCACGATAAATAAGACTAAGCGCATCGGAACTTAATATTGGACAGATAGATGCAACACGACGTCCCATAGAAATACTACCAAGTCAATCAGCAGCTGACATGTCTGAAAAAAATGCAGCCGACACTATGGGTCACTGTATTGCAACAGTAAAAACTCAAAACGATCAGTCATTCTCGCAAGCCAAAATCCTTCAAATGCCAAATCTGGAGGAGTCGGCCTAATAGATATTCTTCACTCCACTTGCCTTCTTTCCCACAACCCATCATTGTTGAGAAAAACTACTATAAAATACCTCTGCACCGATGCACAATGTCTGCGTGCAGTGTTTTTGCAATGTTCACCAGAAATAATCACCGTAACGGAAACGTGACTACAGCCTCAACAAACAAATAGTAAATTAGAATTAACCAGCATGTCACTGATTCTCCCTGACTGTGAAACAAGAGGAGGAGGAATAACATTATATTATGAACGAAACCTTCTGCGCTGTGAGATTACGGATCCAGACATCGCGTTACGGGATAAACTCAGGTGCTCAGTCCAGTTTAGCTTATGACAAAGACTGTGTTTTGGGAGTAGTATATCGATAACCGTCTGCACAGGAAACTTACAATCTGACCCTACTCAACAAAAATCGAATGGTTGCTTCCAGATTCACTTGTGGATCTTTAGTAATGGGTAACTTCAATTTACCAAATGTGCAGAGTAGTACCATTCACCAAGAACACTCCCTCGAACGCGCATCCAGTGAGTTATCGAACGATATTCCTCTTTATAATCACATTGCATGTAATACCCGATACCGCGGAACCGAAGTACCTTCACTCTTGGATCATGTTCTGACAAGCAATGAACACGAAATTGATAACGTTGAACTAAGTGATCTCGCTGTTATCCAGTTTAACTACCTGTTTGAAGCTGTAAGAACAAATGATACCTGTAAATCAGTTAGACGGATCAATATTATGACTTTGAGTGATGGTCTCATTAACACGAATAACTGCCAACAGGAAACCGGCAACGTACATGACTTTTTGGTATGGCTAATATCTAATCTCAAGAATTCAATAGAAGTGGGCTCCAAATGTGCCCTCAGGAACTCAAGAAAAACCTCGAATTTGAATTAAGATGCCGAACTCGTAAGTGGTTAAATGTACGAAAATTTGTTTGGCGACAGCATCAAAAAAACCCATCATCAGATACACGGGAAACATTCCGCCTACTACGAACAAAGAAATTGTTTTCATCCAACACAATTTGTACTTCCAAGAACAGATATCACGCATGATGGAGCTCAACCCCAAAATACTTTATGCTATGGTTAACGTTCAAGCTAAGTTGAAACCTGGAGTTGTGTCCTTGAACACGTCAGCTGGACTAACAACAAATGCATCAGAAACTGATGAAGCTTTAGTCACGTTTCATTCATCTGTATTCAGCCCGAGAGAACATGGAATTTACATCCCAAATCGAACAATTTCAACAACGGTTGCCATGACTGAAAGAAATGTCAAGTCGAAACGCGTCCTACAAGCATTATTTAATCTAAAAACCGGAAAATCTCATGGGGACGATAGAAGAACCCCGTTCACATTGAAGCAATGTGCGAATTTGCTATACAAACCACTCACATACTTCTTTAATCAAACATTGACAACTGATGTGGTTGGTACCGATTTGAAACTTGGAATAATTACTCCTTTTATAAACGAGGAAATCGCTCCGGTGTTTCGAATTATCAACCCGTTACCCTGTTAGCTGTGATTCCAAATTAATTGAATGCCTAATTGTTGACGATCTAATTTAAACATTTTGAAAATCGTCAGTTGCTTTTGAGAAAACAACATGGATTTAGACAGAATTATTCCTGTTTATCTAATTTACTGATAACGCTGGATGATTGGACAAAGTCGGTAGATAAAGGGCAAGCAATACACGCCTTCTACTTAGATATCTCAAAAGCATTTGATCGTGTTGACCATACCCTACTACTGCAGCAGCTTGAAAGATTTAGTGTCACTAAAAATTGCTGAATTAGCTAAATGACTACTTAACAAATCGCACTACCTAGGTACGTGTTGATGGTGCATTATCAAAACCAATCGCAGCAACTGGCGGAGCTCCCCAAGCTACAGTCCTTGTCCTCTCCTCTTTCTGGTTTATGTCAATGAAGTACCAGAACTTGTTCGAAGTAAAATTTCGTTATTTGCGGACGACATAAAATGTGCCATTGCAGCCATAGCCCTGAAGTCGGTCTGCTGTTTAAAAAGATCTTGATACGCTTCACAGCTGGTCGTTGAAGAACAAACTGCCATTTAACTTCCAGAAATGCAGTCTAATGAATGTAGGGAATCGAGTAGAGTTCACATACCATATAGGTTCACATGTCCTTGAAAATTGCAGTGAAGATAAAGATTTAAGTTTAAAACATAAGTTCAAAATAACACTGCCGTTACAAAGACCACATGTGTCCTCAATCCACTGAAACGGCTATTTGGGAAATTTTCACCCAAGATATTCCCCAGGATCATGAAAACATACTTGGGACAAGTCAAGGAATACGGTGTGCAGTAATAGTCTCCGTTGCTCAAGAAGGATGTTGAACGTTATGCATCGAATCTGTCACCCCTCAACAAAACTAGTTCTCAGCATCAGAAACAAGCCGTATAAAATTAGGATAGCTCAACTGAATCTGTTCGACTTTCACGGTTGACGAATCAGAAGAGACCTTATCCTACTTTACAAAATATTCCATACCCCAAACCATTCCTTACAGGAGTTATTCACGCGAAGGTATACTAGAAATTATCGGACCCATGAATATGTGCTGGTGGTACCCGATTACCACCTGAACTGTCGAAGGTATTTTTATTCTGTCCGTGTCTGTTTTACTTCGAACAGTTTACCTTCTACCGTTGCTCACTCCACTAGCTCGCAATACTTTAAAACAAACTTAGACAAATTGGAATTGAACTATTTGTTTCCCGAACACTTATATACTGCTTTATATAATTCCTCATCTTGTTTTATATACTTAGCTTTTTAATTTTTACCATTCTATGATTATTGCTAAGCTTGTTGCTTTTTAGACCATTAAAAACATTGAATTACCTTGAATCTTTCAACTAGTCTTGACGCCTGTCATTATTTTTTTCACCATCATCTTCCAGAAAATTTCGTTTAATATTTATTTCCCCAGATTGACACGTAATGACAAGTTAGAATATATGCCTAAATTAAACGCATACTATGAATATTACAAAAATTGCAGGTCAACATTACACTTGAAATAAACTGGATTCAACGAATTCTCGTTTGAAAAATTCCTATTTCTTATATTAATACGGTGGGTGGTACCTAAACATGTTTCATACATTTGACTAACGTCGCGGGCGCCTTAAGACAAATTCAAGTTTGAGTGTTACGTCCCGTGATGCAAATGAAAGTGTGGAGCATCATGGACTACTTAAAGATTTGCTTTGGAACCCTGCATTTTTTCTACCGCATATAAATCACCAATCTCCACCGCATCATGTGAATTCTTGTGTCGCCAATCTCAGAATAGAACGTTTATATGTCGTTAAGTGTTGTCTTCCGCCTGGCAACGGTTTATGTTAATGAACTCCGTGTGTGATCTACTCATGTGCCTACTAGTTAATGGTAATTTGGTGGTTACATTCATTTCACACCGCCTCTTTAGGTTGCTAATGAAGCTCGTGCAAAAAATTACAGAAGCTGGATGTGTGTAACTAAACTAAAAACAACATTTTATTAAGCCGAATTGGAACTTAAATTGCCTCCGGTCGTGGGGTGTGTGACGGAAGAGCATGCAAATGAATATTTTGGTTAATTTGCCTCGGCTGTCAGCTTTTTATTTGTTTGTGTGTGAAAAGGGTGGTATTATTGTGGTAAATTAGCAAACTGCTTGGTGCGAGAAAATGCAAACACCTGATCGATATGAAGATGATCACATCTGCATCATGGACACATTTCGTTTGGTAAATGATGAGATGAATTCAGGTGATGAAAAATAAATAAGCGGTGGTGATTGCGCGGAAGAGATATCCAGAAAAGATTAGGCTAAATACGAAAGCAACTGATTTTTGATTAGGATGTGATTATAGCAATAAAACAACAAAATTTGGATGTTTTGCGTCTTAAAAGATAATATTCTAGAACAAAATGCTCCATCAACGCTTAATCTATTGCTGAAAATTCGTGAACACGAATAAAGTCATTCTTCTTCTTCTTCTTTGTAAAAAAATTCGATTGGAATATTTTTTGAGTATCATGATTTCCTATCGGAACTTTATGTTTGATCAGCTATTTGAAAAACGTATATAGCGCAAACTCGCGAGTTTGGTTAAAGCGTGTGGGATGGGAACAAGAATGAAAGCTGTTGAACCTAATCTCACGGTCTTTATATGATGATGGCCAACAAGCAAATACTTGTATGCGCGGGCCAGGTCAGTGTAATAGGATACATGTTTCTTCCATTCACATGATTTGCTTTGAAAACCATTCTCTTAAGGACGTAGGGGTTTAGATGTCCTTTAACACTATCACATATGGCCCAATTTTTACGTTTAAGCACAAGGAACGTAATGTATCGTAAGTTATCATTGATTAACTCAACAAATCGAATTTCAAACTTGAGCTCTGCAAAATCACTTATGGATATCAATATCAAAATGAAGTTATATCGGATATGTGAGTTAGTTCAAACGATTAACTAGGATGTTTTTCGAGGCGATTAATAATATGTTTTGTTTCACTCATCATTACTTAACTAAGCTAAGAATATCGGCTTATTTCGCGGTTCGTTAAAGTAAACTGTGATTCCGTCGACCTTAGCAAACAATACTGACAAGATTACATGCATGTCTGATCATAAATATTAGCAAGTAGCCGCACGAACTGTAATGTTTTGTAACTTTGAGACATCGACGGGAAAACGCAGACTGAAGCTTCCTCTAAAATTATGGAGTCGTTTTCAGAACTCAGAACTCAGAAAATTTTATGGTAGAAAAAGCATTAAGCTTAACAATAACCATAGGATGACAAGGTATATGGAATATATACAAAAATATATAAAATATCTCAAAAATCAATAGGGACACTCGCATACCGCATGGTTCGTCATAAACTCATCGAGTTTGGAAGCGAAAACCTCAACAGATTCTGATCGTGTGATTTCTTCAGGCAAATAGTACCAAGTGAAACAAATTCTTACCAAGAAAAAATTACGACGTATATCCAATCGAGAATGCGGAATGCTTAAAGCCTTTGAATGTGTTCGTGTAAGGTCATTGGGCTTTAGCAAGCTTTTAAGGGGATGGCTTACAGAATGCAGGATTTTGAATGTCAACATAAGGTCACTACGTATCTGCCGTTGGGTAAAATCGTGTAGGTTCAGTTTTAACATTCGCTCTGTAAAAGGCAAATTTCTGTACCGGGAGACCAACTTTGTAGCACGATGATAAATCCTGTCGAGTAGTTCGATATCACTCCTCAGCCATGGTGCCCAGGCTTGAATGAAATATTCCATAGCAGGACGTATATACGTGTTAATTACCCGGGGTAGGGTTTCGGGCGTAAAAATCCGGAATAATCTTTTGAGAAGACTCAAGATACGGCAAGCTTTATTGTACACCATCCGGCAATGATGTCCAGGCTTAAGGTTAAACGAAACCCAGATACCAACATCTTTTTCTGCTGTGGTCCAGACGTGATCTTGCGTGCCAAGCTGATACGTGTGGTGCAGAGATTTTCCAAGCTGCAGCATTTTACATTTCGCAGGGCTAAATGGTTACTCACTTAACTGGGACCAACGAAATAAGATGCTTGGATCCCGTTGTAATGCCATACAGTCATTAACAGACCTGACACGTTTCCATATTTTAATATAATCGGCAAATAGTATCAAGTTGCATCCAATATTCTCTACTATATCGTTCAGATACACTAAGAATAGAAGAGGTCCAAGCACCGAGCCTTACGGAACTCCACTCGTGACGTCTATTTTTCTAGATAAGGTGCTGCCAACGCGAACTTGGACGTGTCTATCAGTAAGAAAGTCCCTTATCCAATTTAGCAATATTCCCGTTATTCCATAAGATTCGAGCTTTTTGATTAGGATGTCATGGTTGACTCTATCGAAAGCTTTGGAAATATCGATGTAGCAAGCATGTACAGCCTCACCTCCGTCTAGTGTTTGGTCCAATCTTCGAACGTTGTAAGAAGGTTAGATAAACAGCAACGATCTCTTTTAAAACAGTGTTGTGCTGCGGTCAAAAGTTTTTGGTTTTCAAAATGTTCTCGTATGCGCGCAGTCACAATGCGTTCCATTAATTTGGAGATCACCGGAAGTAACGTTACCGGTCTATAGTTTGCTGTGTCTGAACGGCTACCGCCCTTATAGATAGGAGTTATCATCCCTGCTTTCCGTTGAGGTGGTATTTTTCCTTCATTTAAGCTGAGATTCAATATGCGAGTGAGAGGAGCAGTCAAAGCAACGCGACACCTGCGAAGTATGGCGGGGGTAATTTTGTCTGCGCCTGGGGACTTCTTTTCGTTTAGTTGACAAAGTTCCCGCCCAACCATATATTCGTTGATAGTCATTTCACTTAGTAATTCGAAATGTGGCGAATTTGGTGAAACTTGATATGGGATACAACGCTTGGGATTGAAGACAAATGAGTAAAACGTTGCTAGAGCATCTGCGGTATCTCGTGCAGTGTGGGTCAATCAATTAGGTGTTAGTACAGAGAATAAACCTGGTTTGATCTTTGATCGTTCATTGACTATCTTGTAGAGAAGCTTAGGATTCTTTTCCATTCTCTTAAGCAAGTTCCATTGGAATTGCATGCGATCTTCTCTTACAAGAGTCGTGACTCGATTCCGTACTTTACAGAATCGCTTACAAGTTGCTTCCGTACCAAACTTCTTATGAGTTACCCAAGACTCTCGCTTAACAGCTAACCATTTCTTAGTTCTGCTTCGAATAACAAACTAGTTGTTGTGTGGTACAAAAATCGAGTTTTCGTAAATCTTCGAATTCAGATGATTTAGAAACGAATTGTAATATGAGCCAGAATCCATTGAATCAAACTCACGAGTGTTTGCATCCCGGAGACTGATATTTAAGGATTCAAATTGTATTTTCCTTATGACTTTCATCTGTTCGCTCGATCGTTCTGCACTACATACATAATCAAACAAAAGCACCACGTGATCACTCTTTCCCAGTGGTGCCAGGTATTGCCGCGGTTGGCTCAGGCGTTAAGACAAGGTCAAGGGTTGAAGTTTGGTCAACACCCCGCCAGTTAATTAACGTGATTGTGCAGTGAAGCAATTTCTATAACCTCATTGAATTTATGTTCAATCGAATGCAGGGTGCTCACCTCTTGAAAAAAAGCGGGAGATTAAAATCGCCAATGATCAGCAATTGAGTATTCTGACAGCTGGTGATGTATTGCAGGGATTCGATTAGTTGATCATTGAACGAGTTTTCGGATGATGGCGAGCGGTAAATGATGCCGATCGTACATTCAAGCGATATCTCCGTTGAACAGTTGGAGAATATTATTATATATGTCTAGTGAGACAGACTCGAATTCGAGAAGTAAATAAAGTTATTCAGTTTTTCTTATCGGAAGATAACACAAGTTCATCTTCAATGAGCCATGCAATAGCACAAAAGGCATTGAAGCCATTTAAAACCGTATATTTTTATGTGTAATTTGACTAGAGTTCACAGTTTTTAATATTGATCTCATACTGAAAATTCGAACATTTTGGAATAAAGCTTTGTCAGTTCTACCTTGATATAACCAAACGTTAGACAACCCAACATATTCTACATCTAAGATTTGTTTAAATTTAACGAAATATACACCTTTAAAGTTAAATATAAAGTAGACCAGTTTTGGGGTAACGTTTCACTTCTGACACAGAAGCTTCGTCAGACCAAGGGTGATAGTCAGGACAGGGTACATGATTAAGTAGTAGTCAACCCACCACCACTTATTTGACCTTACCGCTAAACAGCCTATAGTACGCTTACAGTGTGTCACGTCTCGTGGGAATGACCAGGATCAGTGGTCCATTTACCTCACAGTGTGTATCCACGTCAAACTGATACAAGTGAACACGGTCAAGGTCAGTCGACACAGCTGCCCACATACGTAAAAGTACATAACTAACGGGGCTAAGGCTATTTTTGAAGAAAAATAAAAATTTAATTAACTAGTAGGTATAAGGGGACTAAAAACTCTTTACTTTCGCATCAGTGCCAAGTGCCAGATTGTGGAGATTTCTGCCCATCCACCTTATTGACCGCCAGTCGACCTGCCTTGGCAATTTCGACCGCTTCCGCATGTAGGCGTTCGCTATACGGTTTAATACCGCGTCTCAATATTGCCACATTGTCTAAATCGACGCTGTGGCCCGTATCTAAAACGTTTTTGTACATCCGAAATTTTGTGAACCGTGAATATAATGAATACAAGCATTTTACATTTTAGCTTTTGAAAGGTGGGTTATTCTTGATGGATCAATAGAATATGTTTGACCGTCATGAATGTGCTCATTAGGAATCTGTTCACCCTCTTTATTAATTCTAAGTTTGGTGACCTCGTCAAAGGGGAGAGCGCCTAAATCGGTTACTACTTGACTTAGCAAGCAACAGCATTAATAAACCAAAAAACTTCGTAGCGCAACACAGTTCATTTCAGTTATGTCGATAAGCGTTTCATCTACACAATACGATTATCATAAGTCCGAACTTCGGTTCGAACCGATCCCACCATCGTTGGAATTATCTCAAAACCAGAGAACACCGTTATTATTGAAAAACAAGAAATATGCAGGTGACAGGCATGAACAAAATCGTCAGTTAACGCGTGTGTTGGCATGGAAATAACTAAATCGGAACTTCGGAGAAATATCACCGATTTTTACGAATGGCATGTCGTATTATAAAAAGGATACCCATGGTTCGAGCCAATTTAGAGACATGCAGCTAAGACTAGCTGTATTAGCCTCGAAATGAAAAGGAGGCAATCAATGGGCAGAAATTCGCAATTAATGGTGCTGACTGATCATACAATTTCCATTAACCACTTACTAAAATTCTTCACTAAGTAGAACTATTTGTTGAGGTGACCCAACATCAAATGTTTGGGTCTGCTTAATGCGTTTGTTGCGCGACAGTTAACTCAAATTCAAGACCTTTAAATACTTAATTAAAAAAATCAATTTAATGCGATCAAAGGTTTTCGAGACACCACCCTTGGATAAAATTGAGGTAGAAAGATTAACAAAGAAAAAAAAACTTTGATGCTAACCCCGGAAATAACAAAAGCGCGTTTCTATTCGAAAGCTGTGTGAAATGTAACGAGGCGTACTTGTAATGAACACAACGTTTGCGTTTGTTCCATTTGGGCACCGAAAAGTGCATGACGTTAAAATGATTCGAGATAAGAGATTGCTTCCATAAAGGATATTTGAGCAACAAGAATTACCACTGCGGATGTCGCAACTTCTTTCCAGCTTCGATGTGGGCAAGGCAGAGCCGGTTGCATTCTATGCAAATAGACTTAAAGTAACAGTGACATGAACCATCAAAATAACTGCCGGAGACAAGCCTTATTTCTAATTAGAGGCAGAAGTTAAAACAGTTCTCGCGAGATCGGGGTTAAATTTAATTACAAAATTCTTTTCAGAAATTGTAAAAGGAGGGTGTCAAAGAAAAATATCGAGAGAAGTCTATTTTTTTTTAAGTTGAATCCCTAATAACTGCATTAACTGAAATAAATTGAAACAGCATACAATCCGTGTAAACATGCGAACGATTAACAATCAGAGAAAAAACTTTATCGATGAAAGAAATCGCAGAGATCTGATTTGTTAAAAAAGAGTTGACGTTTACTTACGCGAGAGATACTTAATGAGTTGCGTGTACGGGAACATCTGCGAATCTGAATTGTGTCGGCTATACATAACCGTTATAATATTATCAGTTTCTAGCTGTTTGCATCGTCAGTTAAAAACAGTAAGATTAGATTAGCAAACGATAAGTGGTTATAAAGACGTGTAGAGGAACTGAGTAGCACATTACACTGATCATTCATACTGTAGCGAGTGGGGCAAGATAGAGGCCGGAAATCATTGCGTCAAGTGAGTTCCGGTGAACGAGTGGCAGCTGGCGCACATTTGTCTAATTATCACATCTCGGTCCAACATTAACCACGCTACCCTCCGCGTTGCACGCCCGTACATCGATCGTGTCTCGATTCATCCCTGAGGTCAACCTATCCAACGCTAATCGTGTTCACCCACGAATCCGACAGCACAACAGAGACCTACTGGTCAAAGGCGTTTATTACGTACAAGACAAATAACGAAACACACATGTGTCTCGGTTGTCACTTCGATCTGATTTTCTTAACCGATTTCGTGCCAAGCCCTCGCCACGCTGGGCTCGTTTGACCGACGTTGACGAATTGCATATCGTTCGATTTTGACTGAACTTGTCCATCTTCTCGTACTTCCGAAGATGTTGTCCCTAGAACCGTTCGAATGCAATCAATCCGAAACCCGAAATATTACGAGTTCGCAATTATCGTCGTTAAACTTTTCGGCGATTCTTTCTCTTGTGTTGTGTCGGAGGGTAGAGTTCTATATATCCTTCGAAAGCTCGTGATTAGCGCTCATCGCTAATGCACTTCGCACCTTCACACTCACCCTCCCTTCAAAATTCTCTTCAGGTTTGTCGGGCTGAAAGTTCGTGACTATTCATAATTTCTTCTCACGGTTGATAAATGGGGTTGACCAGGATAAATTGTACCTTCACCACATGTTCTTTGTTTGGTCATGGTACGAGTGTGGCGGGGGGGCAAGAGAAAGGCCGGAAATCGTTGCGTTAGGTCATTTCAGGTCAACGAGTGGCAGTTGGCGCACATCTGGCTAATTATCACATTTCGGTACAGCAATGAGACTTGATAAATTAGACTCGTTATACCCTTGACCAACCCTATCTCAAAAATCTTATATAACATCAACACATCCGAAAATTCGAGATTATGGTATCCGTTAACAGAACGTGAAATGCAGATTAAAATAAACATTGGATACATCTTCATACAAGCAAAACCTTGAGGCTGAATCCACAACTTACGGCAGTAAAAATATTTAGGCCAAATGATCAGAGGAACAAATTTCCCGCGTCGTCTGAAGATCACACAATAAGCGTTGAAATTACTTTTGAACCTCACTTACCAACGTAAATTTCGGGTAAATAAAATAGTTTAAAAATTCCCACAATCTATTACTGCGCTAAAAATCAAATCGTGCAACATCTGCATGAAATGCCGAGCGCTTTGTAACGAGTTGAGAAAATGATGATCGATTTTGTTTACTTAAAAAACTTTGGTATGTCTAGGCTGACCTCACTCGAGACTCAACTTCAGACGACACTGTTTTGCCGTGCGAGTTTGTTTCACTTGGAACAATCTGCCAGATTATGTTGTAAACTCACAAAATCAGCAAACTTTCAAGAGAAGCCTTGATGCTTTTTTGACCCTAAACCCGTGCAACCTAATCCCATTTTCGCTTGTTATATTATTCGTTGTTGCCATATTATTCTGTGGTTTTTTTGTAAGGCTATATGCTTTTTAGACCAATAAAAATTGAATTGAATTGACCAGATATAATTTTGAGAAACTTAAGCGTTTATACAGTGTTCTGCTCATAATTTCGCATAGCAGAAGTCAGCGTCTTGATTGGTTGACCAGGAATCACCTTGTAATTCTGTATTTGAATGCTATTGTTCATTGTAAGCACTATATATTTAGCAGCAGTTTCAAGGTATAACTTTGTTCAATGCTTATAATAATTATTCCAGGAACGAAATTGATATTGGGTCAACACATGCAGTATTTATTATTTGGCGATTTGCTTAGCTTTACTACTTGGTACATAGAAAATCAGTCAGTACAACTAAAGAATGGACATCACTCAAGTTTATAATTTTTAGTTAGCAAAGACTTACCACGTTCAACGAAGGCACAAGTTTGATTTCTTTACCAGAATATTAGAGGTTGTGGAGTAGCCACATTACATGAAATATTTAAATACATTACGTAAGGAATTTTCCAGGCGGAACCTTAATTGAGCTAATGCTGCCGGAGCTACATACGATTGAAACATGTGACGAAAGTTATGCGATTTTTTTCTTTATAGCGAATGCACCAATCACATGGCTCACGTGATCAGTGATCGTTAAGAGCAAGAAATTCGGAATACGATTTGACCGTGAAAAACTATCAAGCCATCAAACCAGATGAGGGAAGATGTACCGACACAAAAAGACCAATTGATTCGCGTTTGGACACAAGTCGTATGATCAATGGAATAATATTCGAATTGTATCGTGAGAAAAGTACAGAGTTGATTATTATTTGCGAACGGTATTGACCAACTTAATTTTTCCCTAATAATATAAATGAAGGAAATGTACGATTTTGAAACAAGGATGTGATTAAACAGATTCGATAATTGTTGATATTCTAAACAAATTGAAAAACACTTTATAAAAAAGTCACCAAAGTTAATGGTCAAGAGAATGTGTTCTACACACGTAGGTTATGCGTCTACAATCATCCTATATCTAATAATATAGATTTGTGCACCAAGTGGCAAATCCGAAGTCCAATCTCTAGATTTCAAATGATAATTAGGAATAAGGTAAACTAATTAAAATTGAATAAGTTAAACATCAGAAAATCGGATACATATACCGATAAAAAGCAGTTTCCCATGGCATTGATTGAAACTTGAACGAATAAGTTCATTTGTATGCATTTCCATCACACACGCCCCACGACCGGTTTCGTGCTGTTTGCACTCATCAGGTAGCGACAATAGGATCACGATCCGCATGCGCTTGAAACTTATTTGCGTTTGCTTTAAGGACACGTCAAAAATATCGGATTAATGCGGGTCAGAGGTCAAATGGTATAGTCGTGACTTATGCACGAGAGTCGTGCCCATGCTTCACACAAGTGGATTTTCAAAAATGAGTACTCGTTTTAAACTAAAACACTGAGTATACTGGTTGTTGTTGGCCTCCTTCGGTCGATATCGACCATGGATGTACATCACAATCGCATGAATTTTCATGTTCTACAGTTTTTTGAATGGCTAAACAGTCCGATTGAGGGAGGAACAATCTGTCCCGCAGCGCTGACAACGATAGTCAGAACTCGGTTGTATTGCATTAGTTGCACGCAAGCGGCGTGATCTGCGTTCAGCAGCCAGGAGCTGTATCTGCTCCAACCCAGCTTGCAGACGACGCTTTACACAATGCTGGTATCAACCTTCAAACAAACTATCCAATGTTGAGCTTGTGACTTCAATTGTGAATTATGTTTTCAGATTTTTCTATCACCATTGATAAGCACCGGTTCTTTCAGTCTGATATTGATAAAAAAGTCATTCAAACGAAATCGCTCTATGAATAATGAGTTTAAACGCTGAAAATAAAGTTTGCAATGAATCGGTTATAGCAAGTTTTTGGTAACGTTTCGCTTCTGAACATAGAAGCTTCGTCAGACCAAGGGTGTCGGTACGAACAGTGTTCAGGTTCAAACTTTTTTTTGCAAACTTTATTTTCACGATTATTAACTCCGATCGGTCTCGAATATTTTCAAATAAATGCTACCTTTCAACAGTTCTGTTGACTAACAGTAACAGTTTAGCTTTATTCAAAACAAAACAAGAAGGCAAGAGAGAAAACCCCGATTTTGCTTCCAACTATTAACAAAATATCCCAATCATGAGGTCCGATACACTATATATATATATATATATATATATATATTGTGTGTGTGTACGTACATATACCTAGACTCTTTGGTTATTGAAAAGTTTCATTTTTCAACCATAAATCTTGAAAGCTGACTCGGAATGCACACCAACAGCCAGCCATGTCTATCAATATCGAGATTCGGAATGTCTGATGAGATAAATATGGCTGTGCAATGCTGAGTGGCGATGAAGTGAGTCTAGACGTTAGAAATCAGTTCGACATGCACACGTAAGTGAAATCTAGTGTTCGAAACTCATTGATTGATGTAACGGTGGTGGAAAACACGATTAATGGAAGGTTATGTTAAACAAAGTTATACGTGAATGCCACTGTTACATAGGTTCGTACAAAGAACCACGATGTGCAAATACTGAATCACAAGGTGATTCCTGGCCAAGCGCTCATATCCCTTACATACCACTACCGGTTTTTGGCTGTTTGCCGTCATCAGGTGGAGACAGTAAGATCAGGTTCAGTGAGCCTTGAAACAGTGGAAAAGCGGTAAAAAAAGTTAAACTTGTATGTCACTGTTATATAGGGTTCTTACAAAGAAACAATGTTCAAATATAGAATCACAAAGTGATTCCTGGCCAAGTGCTTGAGGCGCATATAAAAGACCAATGTATCGTGTTGCTCACAACCCCCGCACTAACACATCACAACCGGTTTCTGGCTTTTTGCCCTCATCAGATCGATACAGTAAGATTAGTTTCAGTGAGCCTTGAATGCCACTGTTACATAGGGTTCGTACAACGAACCACGATGTTCAAACACAGAATCACAAAGTGATTCTTGGTCAAGCACTCAAGGCGCTTATGGATGTCCAAAGTAATGTGTTGCTCACATCTCCCGCACTTTCACACCACTACTGGTTTCTGGCTGTTTGTCGTCATCAAGCATAACATTGTTTACCATTTATCCAACGTGTCAAGGCTCACTGAACCTAATCTTACTGTCTCCACCTGATGACGGCAAACAGCCAGAAACCGGTAGTGATGTGGAAGGTTATGTTATTTTAAAGATTTGCGCCGTCAAATCATTTTACCGGAAAAAATTACCTGAAAAATTTTGTCATCATGCATCCCATCGCTTCTATGGAATGATGGACCGAGAAATAGCCCGCCAAGTAAAGTCAAAAATAAAACGCAACTTGAAGAACACCAGACTAATATAAGCTACTCGAGTTAAACACGTCACTAAGCGAACGTGGGTCTTAAGAGGAATACATCTATTGATTTTTTTGGCGCGCCTAGTATCACATGAGGTGTATCATGAAACGGGCGTTGTAAAAACGTATGATCAGCCCTATCTCTTTGACTAACGTCATTGAAACTACAATTTTATGTCTCAGCGGTGCGGTAACGGAATCAGAATAATTTTAAACCAAACGTGTTAGTGTAGTTCGAATAATTGAATAAAAATCCGTTAAGTGCCATCTGTAATCCACATAAATATTTGGTTCAGTATGGAAAGAAAAAAGGCACAACTCTGTTCACAACTTTAAGATCAAATGCGCATAAGAGGCATGCTTTGAATGTAGCGAGAGAGGAGAGGAATCCGGCGATATAAGTTACGTTTGATTGGTCAGTGAGCTACGTTTGTATGCTCTACGATAACAAGGAGTCAAGTCGATTCCAAAATTAACCATCCGCCAACATAGAATCGTGAAAAGTCAATCGATTGTAAAATGACGATTGATTTACACCGAAATTGCGAGATCAATTAAAACAGAGTGATCACTACTTTTATAACACATAAAATCGACGTTTCTAGAATGCTGATCGATAATATGTTGATTGTTAAAATAAATCAATGTCCAAACCAATCAGTGAGTTGGAATGTTTTCACAGTAGTGTCCAATTAACGATTCGGGTAGTTTTATTCGTTAGGAGAATTGCCTCCTAACAAACGTCAACAAGGTAAATGGGAGACACTTCGAAATTCTGCCTTAAATTACAATAGCATGGATTCAACATGCAATAATATGCCCGAAACCTAAGCCATGCAATCAAACAGGAAAAAGAACTTACGCAAAAGCGATACAACAAAGTAGCATGGGACGTAAGTAGCAATAATTTCTTGCTTTAGGCTTGCCCAACATGGATTGTGAATTGCCAAACCATCTCTAACGGAAGCGAAAATTTACTTCAGATGGATACAATTTCTAACAGAATTTGTGATCGAACCAATTTGAAGGCTCTCCACAGAGAGCACGAGATCCTCGTGAACATGTCAAAGAGAATTTTTAAAAACCGAATGAGAAAGAGAGCACCAACGGTTAGGACGAAATGGGAGATTTGAGCAACAAAATACATTGGGTTGATGGCGAATTAAAAATGTTTGAAACATTTGTTATTGTTGAGAGTACTTGCAAGTAGTAGATCCATCAGAAGATTGACAATGTTAATCGCGATATCAAGTTGCGTAGATTCAGGTTAGTGTATTGCTTATGCATATCCTCCTCCAGATGAGCGAATAAAATCCATTACACTCAAATCTCGTTACTATGCCACTTTTGCTCGGTCCCGACAAAATTCAATACAAAATAAATTTACTATGCCACTTCCTACTCTCGTTACTATGCCACTATTCTGTGACTATTTAAAAGTGCATTTTGCGCATTTTACGCATATAGTCAGAAAGTTGTAAGGTCAAACACGCGATGTTTCTTCCTGACGCCAGCAACAACAAGCTAATCACCTCACACACAACGACAAGCCTTTTTCCTACCCTTGCTTTAAGTATCGATAGATAGACCCACGAAAGCGCGCGCACAACAGACACTCACAACAGTGACATCGTTATTTTTCAAACTATTCAGCCCATAATGTCAGCTCAGAAACGCAAGCGAACCGACTTTACGCTGAAGGAGAAGTTCGAGATAATCTATGCTGCGAAGAAGGAGCAGAATCAGTCCAAGTTGGCGAGAGAGATTAGCAACAAATGGGGCGTTGAAGTTAAGAGAACCACCGTGAAGGGCGTTCTCAGCAAGAACGATGCAATTGAAGCTGCAATCAAAGCTGGAGTTCCATTGAAGCGCATGAAGCTAACGCAGCCTCACGACCAAAAGTTTGAGGAGGGAGTGCTGATGTGGCTGGAGCAAGCAAGAGGACTGAATCTGCCTGTCAGCGGCGATAAAACTGGCCGAGCTGATGCACATCCCAGACTTCATGGCGAGCGACGGTTGGTTAGACAGCTTCAAAAAGCGCAATGGCATCACGTTCAAGACAGTGCAGGGCAAGGCTGGAGCGGTGGATTCCCAATCCCTTATTGATTGGCAGTAACAGGTTCTCCGGCCCTTACACAGGCAGTTCTCTGCAGATGATGTCTCCAACATGGACGAGACTGATGCAAACGTGTGATCGGCTAGACAACGAGATGAACGAGATCCGACGAAAGAAGATGCGTCAGACGACGATTTCTGAGAGCTTTGGACTGATCGATTGAGCAAATAAATGATGGACTTGAGAAAATAAAGCCGTTTTTACAAACCCTCGTTACTACGCCACTCTTGCTCGGTCTCAACGGGTGGCATAGTACTGAGATTTGAGTGTATATTCAAATATTATTTTTACACTCAGAAACAATACTTACTGCTTTTCGTTTCGCTGACGGTTTTTAATTTTTTATAGATACACAGAAGCTTCTTCAGGCCAAGGCCGTCAGTAGGAACACGGAAAAGGTTTAAATTGCATTCATCATATGCTGACTAAGAACTGCACAGGCCATGGGGTGGGCACCGAGCTTATCAAGACAGACGGGAGAGAGATTGAAATCAACCAAGTCTTCCTCTTTCATTCTATATAATCCCTTAATTGTTTTGATTGTGTGCAGGCATGATCGGCATCCGTTGACCGAATAGCTTCCTTGAACACTAGAGGTCACGTATGTTAGTATTTATCCGCTGCAGAACCGGACGCCAGATTGTGGAGATATCAACCCTATCCACTTTGCTGACCGCATTCTAACCAGCCTTTGTTATCTCAAACGCCACAGCGTGAAGTCGTTCCATCTTATCAAGATCAACGCTGTGACCTCTGTCCAGCACGTGTTCAGTTATGGCTGAATCTCAGACATATCAACTAACGCGTTCCTGAACTCAATAAAATTACGTTAAACAGCATGCTCAGAATCCAGAAAACCAAGAAGACAGCGCTAGCTTTGAGAAATGGTTTAAAAAATAGCAAGCATAGAATGTTGTGTGTTTGTGTGCACGAACCAAACGTGCCATATCAAGGAACAGAAATTAATGAATAACAAACACCACGTCATGAGTCAGATTTCTTCGCCGGAACGAAAGATGAATGGTATTGCTGTTTTAAATCACGGGGATTTTCACCTGAGCTGATGTTGGTGGAGAAGTCGAGGGAACCTGTGAAAGAAATCGTTTGAAAAGCTCAGACCAAATGCAAGATGTCACAATGGGTACACATTCATTCAGCTAAACTGTAGATGTCAAGATATACGAAGGATGGTAAAAAGGAAGTATGTGTTATATATTAAAATCCTTGTACAGAAAGAAAGCATTCGAGAAAATTTGGAGGCATCATCTGTCATTAGCTAACTTAGAATTGAAGTCGCCACATCAAAAAGGATTAAGGCAATTTCATCTTCTGGCTGAGCAGCATGCAAACTTCATTACTACAATCAAAATACACACAGAAAAGAAGGCTGCTGTTTGCGCTGATAAGCAGGGTTCCGAGTAAAACGATAATTTATCTTGCATTATCGAAATACTTGAACGCCTGTGGCCTCAAAAGACACCAACAAGAACAGCCTCAAATCTGAAAAGTTGAGAGCATTCAACAACGAAGCGGTAAGCAACAGATGCAACAACATTTCAAGCAAACCTCATGTGAACCCACCAGTATTTTTGCTCCTGTAGATCAAATTGATTTGGCAGTACGCGGAAACCGGAAAAAAAACACTACAAAATTTGGTTGACGGAAGTTGTTCTAGGGAGGTTGACGGGGCGCTAAGTAAAACCTGAAAATGCGTTCTCAGAATTTTATCCAGACAGGGCAATTGCATTTTGAGGAGAGTCGAGGCGATAGTGATCAAATTATATGGACAGAATTCATGACTGTAGAAACGATTACTTCGTGGTTTTTTACTGTCTATGGCAAAAGCAAAACGGACTCAACAAGAATAACTAACAGCACGTGATATGGGTTTTCAATTCAATGTTTGCCATTGATTAGGTTCGCTTTTTCAAACGCACATGTTCGCATTATTTAACATTTTACTTTTGTGTGACTATCTCCTCCTGGAGGATGAGTCGGCTTCAATGAAGAGTCTTGGGAATTCGGGTACAAAGCGGCGTCCCAGCACCACTCGGCGTTTGTTCGAGTCAGCTTCTCCAGCCTTTGTGCAACCAAGTGCGACCTGCAAGGCAGCAGAGAGTTGCCAGAAAGTGGTGGTGTGCACCAACCAACCGTCTACGAGACTCTGCTTCAGATTATCCCGCAGGGTTTTCTCGCGAAGCGTTTCCCGCGATCGGGTATCCCGCAAGGCAGCGGTTTAAAATCAGGGTTTTCCTTCCCCTAGATGAAATGCCTTCCCAGGCTAACGAGCTCCATCTGCCCGAAGCAAGCTAGTTTTCAGGCGCCAGTCACTCGCCATCGCCCCTTCTCTTGCTGGCAGAAGCAGTTCCACCGGGCTCGGGGAGCCATTCGTGCAGGCAAGAAGCTGGACATGGCTGTCAGAGGCTATTTGAGACGAATGCCATATGGGAGCATTTTATAGACAGTGGGAGCATATCCCCACTGCCACCCCCGGCTATGACCACCTTTGGAAGCACATGCTCGCATTTTGGTGATTCAACCATTTCGTCATCTGAAAAATAATTTTCATCAGTCACCACTTTCGCATTATGGTAGAGGTGCGAAGTGCATTAGCGACGTGTACAGATCACGAACTTTCGAATGAGATGAAGAACACTACCCTGCCGGATAACACAAGAGCCTGAAGCAGTGAAAAGACCGATAAAGACGACTGCGAACGCTTAATAATCAGGGTTTCGGAAGGATTGCATCAAAACGGTTCGAGCGACATCTTCTGAAGAATGAGAAATGGGGAAAGTCAGCCGCATTCGAACCATATGCAATTCATCAAGGTCAGCCAAACATACCTTGCGGGGTGAGGACTTGAAGCGTACCGGTTGGTACAGAATCGATTGAAAATCAGATGGAATTGACAACCGAGACAGACATGTTTCATTACAGTGTTGTGCTTATTTGGTTTGAATATATAATATAGGCGTGCGTTTTGTTATTGGTTTTGTGCATAATTAAACGTTTTGACCAATCGGCTTTCACTTGTGTTATGGGATTTGTGGATAAACGCGCTTAGCGTTGGACAGGCTAACCTCAGGGATGAATCAAGGCGCAAACTTTAAGTTGCTCTGAAACGCGGGGAGTAAGATAGTTACTGCTGAACTTATGACCCGAATGTTTTGATAGAAAACCAGATGTTCGCCAGCTGTCATTCGTTAACCAGGAATAACCAGACGTAATCACCTCCGCTATCTATCTTCGGCAGTCAAATAGAAAAGCTTGCTATTGATGTGACGCTGTTTTAGAGCTCAGTGGTCGCCTTTCGATGTAACGTAATAAAGTTGAAGAGAATAATACATATCTGAATGGATGAATAAATTACCATTTGGAAAAATGACGAATTCAAAATGACCTAAATGAGGTAATGACGAAACATTAGTTGCTGAAGATGAACGAATCAAAGCGACCAAGTGCATAAATAAAGCAGCATAGGCTCATGAATTGCTACAATCTAATAAATCTAAGTTGAGTAAACGGATGTGAAGCCGAAAGCCTTATATAAATAATAGCAGAAATTGACAAACAGCCATTGATAATCAAGAACCGACTTACGTCCTTCACACCCAAGACCTTCGTGCCTGTTGTAGTCCATGCGACGATCAACAGATTCTTGAAATTGGGATTCCAAGTCACTAGCGATTCGACGTTCATCTTTCGAACTAACGCCATGGTGATGTGCCGCATCACCACCGATCGAAATGTTACCCTTGTGCATGCGGTCAGTCGTGCCTCCCATTAATCGAAGAAATTTCTCCTTCCGAGCTTCAGAACCCAGGTCAGCATTTTCCCATTCATTTACAGAATGCACGTTTGATGTGGTGGTATGACTAGAATCTTCGCTGGACATGAGAGAGGAAGTAGACAAACAAAATAGTTTTCCGGATGGTAACAGAACGCACTAAAAAAGTAAAAAACAGATAGAACAAGCAACAGTTTTAAGATGAGAAAGTTAAAATAGCGAAAATATACTCGAAAAACGTCACTAGTATCTTGATCAACAAGAGAAGCCAGGTCAACACAAAATAGAAAGCCGTTGACATACTTCTTTCATTGAGAGAATAGTTGAGTCTTTATCTCATCACATATATTATACGCAGCAAATAATGAACTTCTGCGGTAGAGTCGGTTGAACAATGATGTAACTTTTACGAAACAACAACGCTTGGCGAGAGAACAGAAAACGAAAGCAAACGTAGCGATCCAGAACATTTGCCTGGTTAATTAGATCATACTATTTAAGTGGGTGTAGTTTTTTAATCGCAAACTCAGTCGAGTATTTAATGCTGGCTGCTGTTGGCCACCTTCGGTTGATGTCGACCAGGAATTTGCATCGCAAGCGCATGACTGTCACCTATGTTCACTTATTCACACGGAATAAAAATTTCAATCACATCAGGTCAACTCCCTGATTTTAAATCGATAGAGAGTAGATATTTTGAAATACTACCGGTTTCCAGTCCTTAGGCATAGGTGACGATGTCGCAGTACGGTGGACATAATCTGCAGACTCGTTTTAGAAAGCATTTCTGCATTTGTCACCCACGAAATGTACAACATGCACGGATGCGCAATAAATCAGCACTGCGTGGGTAAAGCCATGCGAAATTGATTTGCCACAGGTCGTGAACTGCATGGGCAAACACGCTGGAGTCTCACTGCGACCTGTCTAGGCCAGGCAACCAGACAGTTTCTCGGACTAAATACAGTCTCTGACTGAGGCAAATTGTATGGATCCAGGTTTGTGCTTTACACATACATGCATAAAATATGCATCAGATATTCCTTGAACAGCATTCCGCTTCTGGGAGTCTTGCGTGCACGATCCAGGTATCGCGGGTAATTAAAAACGCACGCGCTGTATAACATCATTGATTAGAAGAGTATTAATATCACGTAAAAGATTTAAAGATTGTATGTGACAAAGTTAATGATATAACTATTTGTCTGAAGCTGAACTTCATAATGTCCAGCAGGATGTAATACTGGTGAAAGACAGTGGGGCGGGGAAGCAAAACACTGGCGTTAAAAAAGCGAAGTCGCTGAAGAAGTGTACGACCAGAAGGAAATAGCAAAACAATTTTAGCCTACTGGTACCCACCGGCTAGGGCCGCATACATCTTCTGCTTCAAAAGACGCAATAGTATACGACATTAGACTGGTTTACCTCCCTCGCTCGATGTCGAATGTGGATGTATATTACAAGCGCATCGGTATTCAATAATAAACTACTCATTCACGTACTAATAAATAAACGAGGCAGGGAAACAAAGGAAAAAACCGAAGCGACAAGTGATATGATTTTATTTACATAGATATGATGAATGACAAAATGTTCAACGAAAAACATAATGGAAATGATAAACAGTAATTGATCAACCACGGAACACTCATTCATCTACGGTTCCTGGTACGATCCCGTTGGCGCGAGGCAGTCTTACGCGACGATGCTCCGGAATGACCCGACACTGGCCCAGCAGCAACACCGGGATTGTGTTTCGAAGCATCCGCGTGGAGCGACTTGGAAGATGATTTTTTACTTTGCACCAAAGGATGAACCTTTGACAATAAATGGTAGAAATTATATCTAATAGCGGTATGAAAAACAGCAATGCTTTCAACTTATTGAACTTCATGTGAAAATGTTTGTGTATAAGAGATGGACATTGAAGACAATCTGCTACATTGCGTCTTCGTGAATACACGATTACAAAAACTTTTGTAAAAGCATGTATTTTTATTTATTATACGATTTAATGGCTCGGCTGCTTGCATTCTAACTACACCGCGGAGCATAAGCACTTGTGGTGTTTACATGGTCTTGAACTACACTGACGGGATGCTAAGGACATCAATTTTAACACATGCTTGAGGCACCCAAATTACCGTCCCAACGAGACACCAACAAAGGCATTTACTTTACAAAAGTAAATTAGCCCTGCAGATATAAATAAATCGTGCTAAACTGAACGCCAAGCGAACAAAACAGTGGTGAACCGATCTCACAGCAACCTAGGGACACTCGAGCGAGCTGGTAGTACCGCTCGAGATAAAGCGTTACCCGAATCCATATATAAGTGATTAGATTTCACCGATCGAACAAGGTGCTGGGCTGTGGCAGTTAGTTAGTTACCTATTCTTGGTACGCTTTAGCGCCTGAGTATGTTGGGGACCCGGAAACATGCAACTGCGGCGGCGTTCGAACTGGTATGGTATGGTATGAAGACACAAGCCTGATCCAGGCAAAGCGCCGCACAGTCAGAGACTGCACGTGGGCTGAGATACTCTCAGGTTGCCCAGACCTAGACAGATATGACAGAAATAGAAGTACGATTGAAAGTCGAACGTCATATTATCTGGGCCACTGCCGTGTACCACATATATTTAGCACAGACAATAGCAAGGTGAATCAAGGTGAAAGACCCCATACGCGCTTACTCACAGCATTCACCGTGATAAAGCTTACACAGCAGAAGCAGTAAAATAATAACAGTAGACATTTACTAAGGATTCTCCGCTGATGTTTACCACAGAAGCTACAACCAAAAGCGCAAGACTATCGGATACTTCTGATCTAACGCTGAACAAAAGTGGAGATGATTGTATGATTAAATTAAGATGAACTACCACACAGGAGCAAATCTGTATGGGATGTGATACTGTCACACTGTTCAGGTCTAAACAAAGAGCAAATAGGGGGAACAAAAAGCGCGACGAGAGTAAACGGACCCTCGTTAAGTGTCAGCGGCGCAGATAAGAAGCACAACAACATAGCAAATCTGTATCGAAATGAAACGGTAAAATTGATCACCTCATTGGTCGGCGCAGCTGGTAAATCAATTGTGGTGCAAATAGCGGCGGAGGGTGCAGGTGAAAGCGTCTGTTCTTTTCGTTTGCTTTGTTTAACGGGAGGTTCTGAGGTTCGGCTGGACGGAGAATCCGATCGCTTCTTCACACTAGAACCCGTGTCTGGAACCTCATCGTTTGCAGAATATTCATCCGGGTTGTCGATATCCGGTGAAATTGATAGAAACATCAGTATATCTTCACATTCGGTTTCTTCATCACTGCAGAAGGTTATTTAGAGAAGATTCACACTGATACTCGTATGAGAAATATAATAAAACGAAGTAATCATCCATTGTTTAAAAGAAACATAAAATATGATATCGACCAAACAGACATTGCACGCATGAACAATCAAGACCCTATGTCGTGAGGTCTGTGATGGAAATGCATGAAAATACGCATCACATGGTGTTATTGTAATTAGCACAGGATTACCTCATGATACCAACATATTAAGATAACGAAACAGTTCGATTCGCGAATCATGAGCAATCCCACAAATTGCACAGTACTCAGTCGATCGGTAGCGTTGGCATGCTGTCGGTTTGATCGTCGTTCATTAGCGAAATCAAACCCAGCACTTCCGATGTTTGAATATGAGGCTACACACTATGCGGGTCAAGAGTAATTTCTTACTAGCTTTCAAACCTCTTTTACGGATGTTTTAATGCAGCCTAAGCAAAATCAACTCGTTGATTTTAACTCACGGTAAAATAAATCTTTTCGAAAATTGGCGTTTGCTAATACATGGGCATGGCCCAACCAACGTAGGCGACCCCACGCAATGAGGTGAACGTGCTGTGTTGATCAGCTTTGGGCGAACAATTCTGTATTTGTTACTCTGTCTAGCTATCCATGTTTAAAATGCAACGGATACACTCCAATGGAACAGTATTCAGCTTCCGTTGGAGTCTAGTGTGGATAGCCCAGATTTTGCGGCTATACATTAAGGTGTTTATTACACACGCGCTGTATAACCTCATTTTTTATCTTCACGGTCACCTGGTGGTTGCACCAAACACGGGAGTTCAAACAGGACAAGGTTTAGATGGGATTAACGAGATAAATGTAAATAACGAAATTAGAAATGTGAAAACAAACTGAGGTAAAATAATAAAAAAAAACTTCAGAAGGCACAGAGACGAAGAGTGGTAGCTCATCCATCAGAAACAAACCTGCTAAGTAGTGCTTGAACTGGTTCCACAGTTTCAACATCTACGAATACGTCTTCCTCCACTTTGTCTGAAAACGAATGACAAGAGCGATTTGTCGAAAAGTATTCGAAAATGGCAGAAGGAATTGGCAACAAATTGATTAAGTAGGTATCGTTTTTAAGAGTCGTTGAATAGTCGGGAGAATTTCAAGATTTACTGTTTGCAACGACCCACCGGTTGCTATTACAAAAACTGGTAATGGCCGCAAGCCAAATAATTTGTTCAATCGGCAGGATTGGTGGAACATTTGTTGTCACCATGAGAGCCCTAGACAGAAGATTAGGTGTATGTATGTATGAATGCACAAGCCTGAGCCAGGCAAAGTGCCGCACAATCAGAGACTGCACTGAACAAGCGGTACAGAAAACGTAACAATATGCGATCACGCAATACTTGTGTACTGCAAGGTTAACTTCGTGTTATAATGATTCGCCTCTGGTACGGAGCTGCATGCGGAAACACGCTAGAGCTTCGCTGCCTTTATTTGATATTTTCTTCTATTTGTCTAGGCCTGGGCAACCTGACAGTATCTTAGCCCACGTGCGGTCTACGATTGTGCGGCATTGGCCTGGATCAGACTTGTGATTTCATACATACACAGATACATACAGAAAACATGTCGCATCGTGTGATGTACAGTTTATCTTCAGCCTACGGTATTATCACAAATATCACAGGTGTTTTCTTACCCAGCAATAGTCAGCAGTGATAGTATGTATGTATGTATGAAAACACAAGCTTGATCCAGGCAAAGTGCCTTACAGTCAGAGACTGCACGTGGGCAGTGATAGTAGATACATCACTGAGTTAATTTAGTGAAACGAACTATGACGAATAGTGAAATACCAGGCATTCGATATCATAAAAACATATAACGACAAATAAACCTCGAGTCAAAAACCACCAGTAGTTATTACACCTATTTTGGTTGTGTAAAGTTAGGAAGTGAAGTGATAATCACATGGAGAAAGGACAATCACAAACTCTTAAAATTGACTGCAGTCCAGCTTACGTATTGCCTATGAGATTTCAAGACACTCTATCTTCGATCAACTTTGAAAATTCAAAGCATAGTACACAAAAAATAACATATAAAACCCATCTATTGTTTTACATGCAATGCTGTCAAGCAATAATAGGATGGTTTAATGCATGGGAAAAGCATACCCTTGCTCTCCTCCACTTTTTTATCCTCGTCTTCGATGTCGAACTCGGATTCTCGCTCTTCGTATTCCACGTTCTCATCGAGTTCTTTGAAGTCCGGCGCAAACGCCGACCAGTTTTGCTTAACAAAGGAAATGCATAATGACAGACAATTAGTACGTGCACTGTCTGATACTCGTAATACCATTTGATACAGGAAAGCTAATGATCACAAACTCAGTACTTAACTCCGATCTCAATAGCAAAAAATGACACAAGTGATACATTTTATCTAAACAAGAAGTGACTAGACTCCTGGAATAATATTCTTGACTGTTATCGGCTTGGGTTTATCGAAAAAATAGAAATAGGCTATTTATGACGTATAACCCAACGCGCTACACATATACTGCAAGTGGGGTAATACTGTCAGGCTGCCCACACCTAGACATATATTAGGAGGGAATTTGGAATTTTGTAAACCTACAGCACACACCAAAGTATTTTAATATATATATATATATAAGTAGTAAAAAAGTCAAAATTAGATGATGGGGTAAGAATCCTCAATGCTGAATTCAAGTGACGTGTCAACCAGCCTTAACAATTCAAAATTAGATGTGATAAGTCACAGAAGAATAGATATAAATAAAAAGTTGAGTATAAAATAAAATATTGGCACCCAGTTTCTCACAAATTACGGAAAATTACTGATCACCAGACCTGCGGCACTACACGCAAACACGCACACAAACGAACATGGAACAACACTACCAATCAACTGGACTCCCAGAAGTATGAAATGCCGACGTACCACTTGTGTCTGAGCCCAAATCGAGACTTGTTCTTTTGTGACCGAATTGGAAATAGAGACGATAATGGGACGCAAAGGGTGCCACACAACGTCCAACAGCGTTTCCCCTTTCTGTCCATGCAATATTTTTACCAGGGTTCCGCTACTTCTTTCCCAAATATAAATAGAATGCTGCTTCATCGACCCAGCACATATGTATTCCCCATCTCCGGAAAAGCAGCATTTACGCCAGTGGCTTCTACAAATTTAAGAGCGGTTTGAATACAAAATGATCAACAAATGGTACAAAGCAAAAAAAAAATTCCAACGAACCCAGTCACCAAATCTTTGAGTTTCTTGCTCGGTTCGAGTTCCGCTCCGTTGTTTGCCTGCAGCACGTCCTCACAACTGAACACACGAATCATGCGATCCGCACAATTTAGTAAAAAATAACTGCAAAAGGAAGACGATATGGTTGGTAACAAAGCGATGTTACTGTAAATACAAATAAAAGACAAAGACGAAGGTCATTAGGATCGAGAACATACGGCATGAGATTCATTTTCCATATGACCGCGCAAATTCAAAAACGTTACAGTCAGCACACGATTTAATACACACAAACAGAAGGAGATTCAAGCAGAAGAATTACAGCTCATCCGCGCCAGTGAGGACTGGGTGAGGGTGTAAAATGAGTACTTACTCGCCGCGACGTGAGAATTCGATCGATTTGACAGCAGCATTAGCACTTGATGCGGGACGAAATGTTGTGACGAGATGAAAATCGTCCGTGGTGAAGACACAAATCTGAATAGGCGAACATGAATTCGTTAAAGAGGACGGCACAGCATAAAATCAGCGATAAAAAGATGCATTCAGTGCCGAACAAAATCCGAGACGAGTTTAGACAATAAAGAGAAAGAATAAACACCAAGGAGTAAAATGAAAAGGCACCGATATCGAGAAACATCGTAACACGGGGAAGAGAAACTGCCAAAGTACCCTGAGAAGCGCCTGAACGAAAAACGGATACGATGTTAGGTCGAATGTAAGGGTGGGTTTGAGTAAGTCAACACAGGTTTTAAGGCTACTTTAAAAAGTTAAGTAATTCGACGAGACTGGAGAGAATTGTGAATTCAGTTTATCGACCTACAACATCCCTCGCATATGCAGTTCCAGTCGCTTATTAAACATAAACTGAGGGTAATGGTATTATTGTGCGGTGAATAAGTATCATAATGCAAGAACTTAGTAAACTGAATATATCCACCACTGCTTGCACGGGCGTGCAATCGTGCACTACTTCTCAACGAACACAGTGCTGAATGGATTCGCCACTCATAGTGAGCTGCACGTGAAAACACGCTGGAGACTCGCGACTATATTTTATTCCTTTAGAAAAACCTATCACTCAGGTTACAATTGAAAACGAACTTGTAGAGAATGAGTTGTTCTTAATATCAACCTGAAACGGTTAGTCAGGTACAGGAGGAATCGAACAAAGTTATGATTGGCAATAAAGCCGCATCGTAGCGGTATTCTGTTAGCAATGAGTTTTAATGACAAATAGAGCAATACTATGCGCAGAAAGATTAAAAAAAACTAAAAAAGGCTTTAATGATGGATGAGACTGGTACAGCCATCTGGTTCCGCCACATTAATGTATGTATGTACCTATGCATGAATGTACGTATGTATATGTATTTATATACGTACATAGTTGTGTAAGTAAGTAAGTAACGTATGTATGTATCAAGGCACAAGACTGAATCAATGCAAAGTGCCGCGCATTCATAGACTACGCAAGGGCTAAAATACTGTTATGTCGCCCAGAGAGATACTAAGCAGAAAATGGTAGCGACTACAGCGTGTTTTCGCATGCAGCTCAGCACCTGTGACACATTAGTTTGCAGGGCGTTGGCTCTGCAGTACAGATGTACTACACGATTGCACACCTGTGCAGTTTGAACACAATATTCGTACATCAATCACAACCTACACCAGTAGATGGCAATCGTTTCAACGATTTGCATCCAGGAAGCGGTTAGAGCAACTTTGCGGTTAATGGTAGGTAAAATTGCGTGTTTCAATTCAATTTCTAATAGACAAAAATAAAAAAAACTCACTTTGCCTTTCGAATTTCCAGTATAGATATATTTCCCACGCCGGTCGTATGATGCAATTATACTAGAATCGGTCTGAAAAGAACAAATTCTAGAAATTAAGAACTGAGATCCCCTGATGTGAAGGTAGAGGCCGGAAGAAAAACCCTGTGACCAGTCCATGATGTGGCGCACTGGGATTAAAAGCCTCGCCACACCGCAAGACTACAGATGCATTCGTCCCCAAAACAAATAGTTTAAACCCTTATGCGATACGGATGCAAAAAAACAAGTTATAGGTGTCAATGCAGCTTATAACGCTTCATTTCATCTATATTATCATTGTGTCATATTGATTTTGAAACAAAATGCTTGACTGCTATCTTTTACAGCTGGTAGCGCAACAAAGTTGAACTCAAAAGCTTGCAGTTCACTGCAATGAAATGCATGCGTTAAGGACCACTCATAAATTGTGTGGAATTTGTTCGCTATCAAATTATATATCCACAAAAAATCACAAAAGTCAGCATTAAGTCTCCACGATAACATAGAACGTTGGTTGTGTCAAATTGGATGGAAACCGGTTAGCCAAGCATCGCTACTGTACGGCACTTTGCCTGGTTCAGGCTTGTGCTTTAATACAAGCATCGCTCGGAAATCAGAGTGCTCTATTGTCACCTCTCAACCAGTTGAAGGGTTTTATAAACGCTTTGTAATATAATTGCCCGAGAGCGTCTGAGACAAACAGAATCATGGAAATCATAATGGGAATGACACTGAAATAATCCGGAATATTATTCAATCGATTATAGTGCTTCTGTGCTAATCAGTGTTGTTTAAACACGAACTGAACCTATGTACACCAAGTTCGATTATGACCAGAAAAGTTGCTGAACAAGAGAGTCTGAACGTAATCCTACGAATGCTCTGCTTGGATGGTTGCGTTTTAAAGAAGAAAATGGCGTTGTTCGTGACATGAATGTTCAGAACTCTGTTTGAGTGAATATCGCACAAGGCAATAGAAGAGTAGAAGTAGGGTTTCACTTCATCAAAAACGCTCTGCTCTACGTTACATGTTTCATCAACCTAAATCGGTAAATGTTAAAGAGTCAGCAGTGGACCGTCACCGGTTCCCTATCAACTGAAATCACCTGGGTGGGTCCCAAAAGGGACTTTGACGTCCATAATTAAATTTTCCCTGATAGTCTGAGAAAAAATAAACGACACTAAAGTAGCAGCCGACTGATTTATCATACTCAAAACGTCATTTGTATTGCAGACGAAAATAGACGAAAACTAGCTTTCAGCTGATATAAAACACTAGGCAAAGCAATGTGATGACAGTTAAACGATAGCGCGGTGGCTAATATTCCTGGTTAATAAACGAAAAACTGAGAATAAATGCAAAATGCTCAAATCATTAGGCGCTATAAAATGAATAACCTCTTCCTCCAATTGCAATATAGTGGGTAGACCAGTGTTGATATCGATAACAACGGGTGGGTGGCGCATCGGGCAAACCAAAAATTGATCGGGCTTTCGTGGATTGAATTGGGCCTTTAAAACAGGGCAAGGAAATCGAAACGTCTTTTCGCAATCACTTGTAACCACATTCCAAATGGAAACCAGGTTATCGGTGGATCCAGTCAGTAAATAACGACTATTTCGGCTCCAACTAGCAAGTGATTGAAAATCCGGGAAAAATACCTTAAACAACAGACTGGGTGGGAATGCGCGATTAGAATTTTGGCGATGCGGCGAGTTATATAATCCCAAATTTCAACACGTCCGTCATTGCAACCAATCGCCAACAAACTACCGACGCGATTAAATTGAAGGGTAATTGTGTAAGCTGCGCAGCCACCATCTTTACTATCGTCCTTTTTTATCCGTTCCAAGTGGCCATCTGCGGTCTAAACAAACATTGAATTCAAGGAGAAAAACATACTTCCGGATAACTCTGATGGAACGCTTCTGCTCAAAGTTAAAACACAATGGATGGTCAATCAAACAGACATACCAAGTAACTCTAAATTCATTTTTCAGAGAGTAGCTTGTTTCGATTCCGTTCCTGGAAAATACGGTGAAAATTAATGAACTGAGGAAGGAAAAGGAAAAGTTAACAATAATGATTTTAATCAGTTTTTGAGTGCACATATCCCTTACTTTACTACTTTACTTTGTGCGACTAACTCCTCCTGGAGGATGAGTCGGCTTCAAGGAAGATTCTTGGGAATTTGGGTACAAAGCGGCGTAACCAGCACCACTCGGCGTTTGTTCGAGTCAGCTTCTCTAGCCTTTGCACAACCAAGTGCGACCTGCAAGGCAGCAGGGAGTTGCCAGAAAGAGGTGGTCTACCAGACTCTATTCCAGGTTTTTCCTCAGGGTTTTCTCCCGAAGCCTTTACCGCGATCGGGTATCCCACAAGGCAGCGGAGGTTTAAAATCAGGGTTTTCCTTCCCTTAGATGAAATGCTAACGAGCTACATCTGCCCGAAGCAAACTGGTTTTCAGGCGCCAGTCACTCGCCGTCGCCCCTTCTCCTGTTGGTAGAAGCAGTTCCGCCGGGCTCGGAAAGGCACTCGTGCAGGCCAGAAGCTGGACTTGGTTGTCAGAGACTATTTGAGACGCATGCCATATGGGAGCATTTTATAAACAGTGGGAGCTTATCCCCACTGCCACCCCCGGCTATGACAACCTTTGGATATCCTTTGATATCCCTTACACTTATACATCACAACCGGATTAAGTTAAGCGAGCCTATTATTATGGCTATCATTATTCTTATCATGCGAAGTAGATATGAAGCCAGACAGCATAAGCAAAACCATACCAGAATGTGAAACTGATCAATAAAATTTTGCGACTGTAATGAATGATAAAGATCTTCGTCATAACCGAAATCACTGATAGCATCACAGAGAGATCACGTATCGATGCTCGACTGTCATACAGCAATAAAAGAATTATGCTTGTAAAAAAGAACATCAGAACTCAATATGTAGGTATGTGTGTATGAAATCACAAGCCTGATCCAGACAAAGTGCTGCACATGGGCTAACAAACTGTCAGGTTGCCCAGGCCTGGACAGATATAAGAAAGGAAAATAGCAATGGCAATGAGACTCCAGCGTGTATTGCATGCAGCTCACTATCGGTGGCCAATCAATTTATCACGGTGTTAGCTGCACAGCACAGAGGTGCCGGACGACTGCACATCAATTAGCAAGCAATGCATAAACAAACAAGTGATGTCATGATAAACACTAACCTAC
Organism: Atriophallophorus winterbourni; assembly: GCA_013407085.1. Taxonomy (NCBI): domain Eukaryota; kingdom Metazoa; phylum Platyhelminthes; class Trematoda; order Plagiorchiida; family Microphallidae; genus Atriophallophorus; species Atriophallophorus winterbourni. The sequence continues at coordinate 135,877 of JACCGJ010000963.1, forward strand.
TCCCAGTCCCGTATCGAGTCAAGATGGTTGCGGAGTTTTTCCATGAATTGATAGGTACTATGCAGTGTGACGGTGGGCAAAAGGCCGTGAGCTATAAAATCGAAGCGACGTTCTAAAATTGGACCAAACTGCCGACTGAACGATGAATTATGATGCATGGAATTCTCGCAAGCAGAGACTAAAGCTTTGCCGGCAGACAGAAAACGCAAAGCGGTTTCGTTTGATCCGCGGATACGACTCTCATCCAAATGAAAGGTGGATGTATTGGCGAAGAAGTTCCAAGATCCCAATTTTCCGATGAGAACTCAATAAAAATAAAATCTGTCTACAAATCGGCAAACTCGTAGTTTTCTAGCTTACATACTACAATGGCAATTACAGCAAAATTTGACAAAATAGTAAATCAGCCGTCACGCATAATAAGTTGGATAGCATTACCGTTATCTTCCAATGGTTTCTGCTCGTCAAATAGATTACATGATGCATCAACGGTGCACTAAACATTACGACCGTGTAGTTTTTGCTCTGCTCCACTGAATCCTTCGCTCTCTGTTCAGATCAAGTAGATATATGTATAATCACTTCATAACAAAATGTATGGCCTCCAACTAGCGAAAACAGGAAAGCACTGCTTATTCGTAGTTACCACTTATACCCCGACCAAGTATATAACTACTATGAAAATAGTACGTTCTTGGGGCGCTGGAGAATCCAGATATTACTACACTAGTCATAAATATGAATGCTAGAATTGGTCACATTGATTTTCATGAGGTACAACTCGGTTTTGCATTTAGCCGTGATGCTCATCGTATATTATGAATAATGCTTCCTGAACATTTATGTGATACAATATGAAGACTGAAAGTGTCTTCGCTGCATAAGTGTAACGTGAGATCAATAAATAAATTGAATGAGTAATTTTGCATGTGCAGCAACATCAATTTTAGATTAAAATTTGACAAAGACAGAAAATTCTAATGTTTCAAGACGTGAGCACAAAGTGCACTCAATAGTTCAGTTTTGCCAGATAACTTTGTTAAACAAATGAAACAAGACCTCACATCTAGTAAGGCATACACCCTGTTGAGGTGAAACGAGATGGCAGACTGTAGTAGGATGGAGTCCTCAATACGACCTCAACATCTGGCCTTTTTACATTGGAATGGTGTACCGCTAGGAAACAATCGGAAATGTCTGAAAATATGCATTAGCTGTTCGTCTTCACCTACGCGCTGGCCTTCGAGACCAAACAACCGATAGTCGCAAACGCAGCTGAGTGTACCAGCCAAACATTGATATGTCACACTAAGATAAAAATCCGGCAAAGCTCGACTGTACATTTGCCTTTTATAAATATCGAGAATATTGAATCGAGATAAAAGTATCACAGCATCCTTAGCTAAACCGATGTCTTATGTTCCCCAGTGTTTTTCCTGAAGCACTTTCTTTTTCGAAGATTTTGTAAACAATCCTGGTGAGTTCTAAACCGATTGCAGGTGATTTATTGAAAAACTAAAGAATAAAATTAGTCTAGTTTTTACAAACGAGCAGGTATAACATGGGAGAATTAAGTAGTCATCAACTTCAAACACATGGTTCTTATTAAAAATACGAATGTTGGTTGGGGAATTCCAGAAGCAATATTTTAGAAGGCATCCCGACAAAACAAATTGGTTATAATGGTGATGAATTTATTGAGGTGCCATTATCTTTTGAAGATGATACTTTCAGGGCTGTTTGAGGATACCTTATCCTTAAGATGTACCTATCTATTATGTACGTATATCACTAGCCTGGATCAAGCGAATGCCACACAATCAGACTGTACATAAGCAAAGATACTGTCAGTTTGCAAGAGCCGAGAAAAAATAAAATAAAAAATCACAGTGAGACTCTATTGTATTGTCGCATGCAGCTCAGTGTCGTCGGCAAAACACTATAGCGTGGCATTGGCTGCCCAATACAAAGTAATGCACCATTGCACATCAGCGCAATGGATGGATAGTACAAACCAATTTGGTATATCGAACTTTCATCATTTATCAACCTAATGTAAGAACTGATACTAAGATGTCATAAAACATTAACTGAACAATTACTGTGAGAGTCGACTCGAAGAGTTTAACCTGTACCCCATGTAGTATCGACGGAGATGGCATGGCGTCCTGATTATCAACCGGATTCTTCTGGGGAGTTATGGGTCGGTTTTGCAGGGATTCCATTTTTGACTGAAGACAGGAGAACTCTTGGTCGAATATGCAAATGATCCTGCAGATTCCAGTGCAATTTCAATGGCTACTCTGATAGTCAACAATTGCCGCAAGATGCTGTGCTGATAGAATCAGATGTGAAGTCCAAGGGATATTTAGACTCATGTAGGTTTGGTGGATATTGGTAAACCGATCTAATCCTTTTGGCAGATTCCATTGTTCCGA
>JACCGJ010000964.1:0-31191 GCA_013407085.1 Atriophallophorus winterbourni
TTCTTACAAAGAACCACGATGTTCAAATACAGTATCACAATGCGAATCCTGGCCAAGCCCTCGAGGCGCATATAAAAAACCAATGTATTGTAGTGCTCACATTAAAAGGAATGGGAATGTGAGCACTACAATACATTATTACAAAAATCATTATTTACACAGTTCAATAAAATACACCACGAATCCCTTCCGTGGTCCCTTTATTTCCTTGTTTACTAAACCTTATCGTCGATTATTACTGCGTCAGACACTATCGCTGACACTTATCCATAGACACTTAATTACCAACTTTTAACCCCAGTCCACTTCATTCCCACTCACTTAATCTTCAGTCAATTAGTCCCCATTTTGTGTAACTTCTGTAAGACTGCAAAATACTTTAAAAAAAACTAATTTATTGCGAGGCAGGAGAGATATTCAATTGATTTTAAGACGTCAAATCGTTCCGTCTTGGAACTCGCCTGACTTGCTCGATAGTCCTGGCGCATATCTCATCATAATTCTTATTCTGTTTGATAATAACCCCAGCATTGGCTTGAAGAACTGAGGCCGTATACTGTCGACAATCCTCTCGTAAACCGTTTATAAATGTCCACGTGGTGGGATGTTGGCAAGAAAAGGGTGACTGTAATGCATGATGCCAGCCTTCTACAGCATTATTCGTTCGGGCAACACCACTATTTGCGTCATCATACCTATTCCAGGATTCATGTGGAAATAGAGCTGGTGAACATTTTTTCTCTTCGATCTCTCTCTTCAGGCAACATAAGATTAACTTTCATTCATGCTCTCACTTTGGCATAGATTTCGCTAAAATCTCAAACGTGCCGACTACAAATCATCACGGAACAATCATGAGGCGTAAATCATCGTCAGCCTCATAATCTGCCTCCCATCACAAGTTTCAATTATGTTTCGGTGCATGGTATTACATCGCGAGCAATTTAGCGATCCTCAACTAGGAAAGATTGACGTTCTTAAAACCAAGTCAGTGACCGAAGATTAGTGACTCAGTACGGTTACTTGGGTTATTAAATTCTAGTGGATCAAATGTCTGGTGATATGTCCTAGGTATTAAGTGTTCGGTGATTAAGTGTCTGACGATTACGTGACCGGACACCTTTATTTCCATGTAGGCAATATGAACTGGCTCTGCACGACTTTAAATAATGAAGCAATGGTAAAACAAAGTTTGAACTTGTTAATCACTGTTGGATAAGGCTGGTACGACCAACTTGTTCTATCACATGTGTCTACACACGTGGACGGGGTCAAACCAATGCGCTTGAAACAAAAATCAGTATTCGTATGCACGCACCCACCCCACGACCGGTTTCGTGTTGTTGTTTGCACTCATCAGGTAGATACCGTTCTCTTGAAACAGTGAGGATGATGTAGGTAAACCTGGTACTTTGAAATCACTAGATGGTAAACAAGTAGCGCTTGTATGCCACTGTTGGATAAGGCTGGTACGACCAACCTGTTCAATCACATGAGCCCCCACTCATGTAGACTGGGTTTAAAACCCATGACCATGAATATAAAAACATATTTGCATGCATCTCCATCACACACACACATGACCCGTTTGTACACATGTGATTGAACATGTTCGTTGTACCAAAATCACCCAACAGTGGCATACAAGCGCAAATTGTTTACCATTCTTCCATTGTTTCAAGCGCATGTGGATCCTGATCTTACTGTCCCTACCTGATGAGTGCAAACAGCAAGAAACAGTGAGTATGATGTAGGCAAACCTTGTATTTTGAAATCACAGCATGGAAAGTTTGAAACAAGCACGTCACAACCATATCTCATTGCGTACGCTTCACTGAATTCGTATATGTGTTGTCTATTCACTTAATATATTTTGCTAATCATACCCAACCAATAAGGCTTTTCCAAAGTAGAGTTCTGCTCAAGACAAATAGCTCAAAATTCCTAAAGGATGACAGGAAAAGATGGAGTAGAAAACGAAAGACTTTTTGAATTTTATTACCATTTCAGAGAGAATCTCTTATTGATTTTTATCGAACGCTGATTTTAAAGTCAAATTAAGTCCTCTTTCGCAAACATGAACACATATACGATCACCATCTGTTTTCCCTTGAGAGAGGTCTCTGATTTTTTTCAATTACGAACGCATATTACTAGCCCCCAAGTCTTTTTGTTCGTGAAAATCAGAGTAGTGAAGTATTTTTAAATTACTTGATGCCATTTTGTTTGGAACACGATTTCATTTGCTAGGTGTTATGTGGAATAACTGATGATTGTTGAACTTTTAAATCACCGATATATATGATTGGGTTGAGCCATGTCATGAAATTTGGTAAACAAAATATCGGTATTCTTTTATTCAATTCAAATATGTTGGTTTTCAGAGTTAACTATTGGCTGTTGCGTGTTTTAGACCCAGCAATTCGGTTTGCCATGTGTATTTAATTACTTGACACCCAATGAATGCCGCTTGTAGTGCTCAACGGTTCATATCTACAGGCACTCGCACTGCGACGCTGATTCGAAATGCTTGAATTCGCTGCCATGCATATTCGGGCACGTTTGTTCCCGCTACTGCGTTGATAGTTCTCTGGGGTTTATAAATAATTATTTGATTTTTGATTTGGTGGTCTTTACCATTCGTATAAAGCAGATGGTTCAGTGTGGTACGTTGAGCATCATCTCTTCACAATGTTCCGTGACTCAGGTACACTGACCATCCACTGATGCTTTCCAACACCTCTTTATTTTGTCAGATGGATCCCTTCAATATGTTTTACAGCAAACTCTCTTAGTAGCAGCAAGTATAAAGGGCTTCGTCACGTTTGAAGGATATGTATAAACGGAGAAAGATCCAGCCGAAAAACATTTGAACTTTGAGATCTAATTGAATTTCCAATAAATGTTAAATAATTATGAGGTGAAATCAACTAGCAGTAATATATCATGATTCTGAAATAAATGTGATCACGTCTTCAACAAATACCTATTTCACACACCGATATCATGAAACAGATTGTCAATATAGAGACGCTCTACATGAGAGAGTGACAAGATTTGATCGAGTAATCTAAGATGACTTAAAAGTATCTCACAATAACACTGGCAATTCGACCCTTGAAAAGGATAGATGTTGTTTCGAAGTAGCTTAATGATACATGCACAAGAAATAAGCATACAGTGTGAAAATATTTTGAAGCAGTGTCGTATAAAAAGCGATGAAATATTACCGCAGGACAATGCGAAATCAAGTCTAATACAGAAGAACGTAAAGTGAGATACCAATTAAGGTTCCACGAAAAGTGTCGAGGGAAAGATTTATCCGACAGTGGCATACAAGTGCAACTTGTTTACCATTCTTTCACTGTTTCAACCGCTTGCGTATCCTGATCCTACTGTCCCTACCCGATGGGTGCAAAGTGAACGAAACCGGTAGTGGAAATGCATGCAAATGAACACTTTTGTTCGAAATCCTAATTAATTTACTATGCACGAAACTTTGATGTGGAAGCGATCTTATTGATAATGGTAACAAAACTCTCTAACCTGATATCTGTAGACTAAAGTTTACATCATGAAAGATTACTGCAGAAAGCGTCAGCCGTGACACAATTCTGGCTACGATATGTTATGGTAATTGGGGATCTATTTGCTTTTCGTCCGCAGTAGTTCTAAAATCTTGATTTTAATGAACACAATATCCATAAATTTTGTGCGGATTTCAATTACATGTATTATTAACTAGTGCGAAAAATTTGATTAGAATCAAAAAAACCGTTTATCTTTATAAACTGTAGTACAAGTTAAATCCAAAGGTCCTCTTTTGAACAAAAGGTACTCAGTAAAATAGTGTGTTTATCACTTTTAGGGGAAATATTAATTTTCTCTGGAAACAATCAACCAAGTTTGTGTAATTTCGATTTCCAGTTTTTCATACAACTCGACATTTGCCTCGATCATCGACACACAGAAAACGGAACTGATATTTGCTACCGTTTTGCCTGTTCATGGCATTTACACATTCGCCTTTTACGTTAGCCGGGAATTTTTACCACCAAAAATTATCCCGTACACTTTTCGTATAATGAATTGATTAATGTTTAGTCGACGAGGGAATTTGTTTCGAACCAGGCTCCAAGATTGTTGACCTCTGTCGGTTTGTGGGAAAATAGTTATTTCCATAAATACGGTTCAGATCTGATCATTGCTTCACCTGGAAGGTAGTTGCACAATGAAATCTTGAACATTGATGGCCGTTTTACCATTTGACAAAAATTAAATGTGTGAACCTTGTTACACAAAAAGGTCAAAAGGTTTACTTCTCTGAGTTTACACCAAAAGGATAGACGGCATCCTTTTTGGTGCTTGAAACTCCAGCACAAATTGTAGCTGGATGTTAGCCGTCAACAGTTGGAGACTGTAAGTTTAGCTTCAGAGAGACTTTAAGCAGTGGTAAAAAAGAATATACTTGCATGCCACTGTTTGATATGGCTCGTACAACAAACCACGATGTTCAAACACAGAATCACATAGTGATTTATGGTCATGCACTCAAGGCGCTAATGGATGAGGAAAGTGATGTGTTGCTCACATCCCCCAAAATTACACTCCACTACTGGATTCTGGCTGGTTGCCGTCATTAGGTGGAGACAGTAAGATTAGGTTCAGTGAGCCTTCAAGCGGTGGTAATGTGTTAAACAAAGCTATGCTTGCATACCATTGTTAAATAGCGTTCGTACGATGAAACTTGATGTTCAAACACAGAATCACATTGTGATTTACAATCAAACGTCTTAAGCATCTGATTGGGAATCAATCTGTGATATTTTATTAGAACAATGTGTTTCTTTGTAAGATCCTTCATTGACAAGCACACTCAAGTATAACTTTGATAGAATAAATCATTTACAGAAAAAACTATCAAAATGTGGTGAACAAATTTGTCATCCTGCAGAAATCTGGCTCTTGCTCTGAGTATATATGGATATGTAGCAGACCAGTGTCTCGATATATTAATAATTGTACACTTCTATTTACTCTATCTTTCGCTAACATGTGATTCAAAAGTTCGTTTGCACCACGTTGAGCTCACCAGTTTGGTTGGGCCCTAGTGGTGTTTTCTGATGACTGCATTCTAGCGACGGCTGTTTCTTTTGAACCTCCTTGTCTTGGCTCACAGAACAAACTCGTATTCCGAATCTTATTCTTTCCAGAGTGACTGCATTATGCAGTATAATCAAGTTTGAAGAAAATGAGAAATAGAAGAGAGAAAAGGGCAGTACTGTTGTTCGCTGCCTGTTGATGTTCTTGTCTCCGATATCCTGTTGTTAGTTGCTTCGCGCCATTTTATTTTTCGGAAAACTGCTCGATGTCACTGGCCGGGTGACGAAGTTCAATCAATATACACGTGATGCAGACAGACTTTTGAATCACAAGTTAGCGAAAGATGGAGTAAATAGAAGTGTACAATAATAAATGTGCGGAGACACTGGTCTGCTACAGATGTAAGGGAAATGAATCTGACTTCGCGTAAACATGAACTACCCGGGCATAATCGATAATTAAGCGTAGATTAAACGCATTTAATTATACGTTGCAAATGGACCGATGAAATGCACCTCACCCCAAAAGAAAAGATTTTCTCTATGATAGCCAAGCTAAAAACACCAGAAAATCTCCCTGTCTAGATGGTACATTTTGAGTCTGACTGACTTTTAGCAATTGTTTACATAGTATTCTTCGCAAGTTTAAGCCCACGGTGTAAATCTAATTCCACCTAACACCTAAACCGCAGTAAATATTTCAATAATAGTGCCACACATTTATTTGTTTAAACCACAATTTCATAAATCTTCGACTGACAGTAAATTGCGTAGATTGAAAACTAAGTTCAAATCGTTTTTTAATAAAACAAGCTAAGCTCTTTGAACGTCATGAGTTGTGCATGTCTCATTGTAACCAGACATTCAGTGTTTGTTTGGAAACGGAGTTGAAGGAGCATGAACAACGTTGTATAATGAGAATGAATATATTCGCTTAATTTGACCGAAATTTCCAAACCTGAGGAAGGCAAGCAGCTAGAATACGACGGTGGTATCGTAATGCCTAAAGCTGAGTCATGCGAAGATGGTCAATCCATTTGAACTGCTATGTTGAATTATTTTTACAGTGTGATCAGTCACACACACAATAACACATGCCATATTGAAAAGGGGTAGTTTCAAAGTATAATTTTCTTTATCACTTTCAATTCTTTAAAAGCACATTGTGATCATCACGAACGAGAGATATAATATTTCAAGTGCGAGTGACAGCACACCGCGAACTGTAAAGTTCTCAGCCTACTTGGGATTGGTCGTATTAATATAATTTGAGCTCAATCATTTTCCGTATCAGAACCCCCTACATGGACGAAACTTTTGTGTCAGAATCGATGCGTTTTTGACATCTTGCTCAATGAGATTTATTGCGCAGTTTCATTTCATAACTAAGGATTCCAGGTCAGGCTTAAGTATATCCCAATATCACCATTAAAATGCGTTTTGACGCAAACAGATGCGGATTGAACTGACGGCTTTAATTAAACTAATTTGTGATGAAAACTCGCATGCAAGTATTTAAAAGTTTGCTCATGTTGATCCAAAAATACATCAGCAATCAGTGATCGATTTTCGGTTTTATTACAATAGGTCTCAGTCGCTCAGACCACGGTCTCTATCGATGTAGCGCATGGAATGGCGCTGGCAGGGATTACAGCATTGGACAACTCTTGGTACGCTCCACCCCGAAAGTAGAAATATCTACCCCAAGCTCGAACTACTACGTGGAACATAAACCATGGTTCACTAGCTGTCACGTCACAGGATATCCACTGTCATTCCACCGGGGAGAGACGAGTGATATTGCTCGACAGGAAAATGAGGTCAATTCCACCTCTGCAACAACAACCACCAGCTCGTCACCAACCAACATGTCGTACTCGGTGCAAGCGAAGGTCTTGAACTCGGACGGAACGATAGCGGAAAAGGCAGAGTTGAAGCCAATTCAATATGTGGCGAACAAATTCCTGGGGTGAGTCTGTGAGCGTGTACAACTTAATTAGACAATAATATGGGAGGAATAAACGCACGGGTTTATAGAATGTGTGGAAAACACGATCTCCCTATATAGTGTTGCTCACATTCCACGCATTTACAAAGCACTACACTTTGATTGATTGAACGAGACTTGAGCACTTGACCGAGAATCAATTTTTGCTCCCGTATTAGATAATCGTGGTTGGTTTTAGGAACACTTGGTAACACTGACATTCAAGTATAACTTTGTTTACCACTTATCCACTGTTTCAAGGCTCACTGAATCTGATAATACTGTTTCCAACTGATGACGGTAAACAGCCAGAAACCGGTAGTGGTGTGTAAGTGCGGGGGATGCGAACAGCACATTACTTTGGTCATCCATAAGCGCCTTGATTGCTTGACCAAGAATCACTATCTGGTTCTGTGTTTCAAAAGTGTTTCGTTGTACGAACCCTAAGTATCAATGATATTCCCTTTTTTGTGGCGAGTGATCCTACAAATTGCTCTGGATAAAACTTTAGTATGAAAGTTGGATAAATTCCTCTTACAGGAGCTTATAATACTGCCACAGACTTAACTGTTTAATTACACTATGTACTTGGAACATATACCCAGCGTCATTTGATCGGGAACATCAACTGACACTCTACATATTTCATCGATTATTATTATTGTTATCAACATTGGCAATATTTTTCGACATCGTTCGAACCATTAGCGTTCAGCCATTGCTTGAACATATTCCATTGCTTTTCACTCCACTCGGCAGAATTAACGCGACATTCGAACTGCGGATGGCACAACGCGAGGGTCAGGAATCGATTGTACGCTGCGAATACACACACTCCGACGGACAAGTATTTTCACAAGAACTGCCTGTGCAATACGCGACCAAACCACCAGCACCGGAAGTGAGAAATGTTTATTATTGTTTGTTGTGTGAGGCGTTATGCGCGGAGGAAGTTGTTCATGGTACAACAAGGCAGCCTTGATGTTGGCACCCTTGTTAAAGTTGAGATGAGTTCAGTTATCGCTAAGCTGATCACTGATTTCTTTTTGAAGTCTGAAGCCTGGAGTCAATTTTCGATAAAATTGTTACAAGCAACCTTGAGATCCAAAGCACATGTGGCTGTGGTTCAGCGTACAAGTTTGGACAAATTATACGTTGTATGTGTAAATCGCACAAAGCTAACCATTTTGTAATGGAAAAACATGTCAATACGGATTTTTGCTTCAAGTCAACGGGTTTATCATCACTCACATTTGTATGTAATTGATTGAATAGGTAGGTCATGCCAGTCTATTCCAACAGTGTCTTTCATGCACAACTTGTTCACCATTTGTGCACTCTCTCAGGGCATGCGGTTCCTGATCGTACTGCCTCTACATGATGAGTGCAAACAGCACGGAACTGGTCACATTTGCTCAGACTGAATAGGCTGATTGTACCAATTGCATTCTACCGTTCATTTAAAGATCGAAGTTTTATCTTCACTCTCGATGTTCTGTGCTAGTTAAGATCTTAATGGAGGTCAATCAAGCAAAATCATGACCGTTGGGATGCATTCAAATGAGCGAAAATCGTTTTGTGATTAATTAGCTTAAAGAATTCCGAGAGGAAAAGTTTGTTTCACATGTTGCTGATTCTATCCTATTATAATTGATACATTCCGAATGTCCTTTGTGAGAAATGCGTATTATTATACTTAATGACGGCTACATAAAAGGTTTTATGAAAGATTAGAGTCGAAATTTTTAAAAACTGTAGGAAATTCTCAGGAGATTTGTATTTATTCGTTTGTTTTTGTTTATGTGGTTTTTGCCTTATTTATTGATATCCTAATCTTGCTGTTCTTACTCGATGAGTGAAAACAGCACGGAACCGGTCGTGGGGTGTGTCTGATGGAAATACATGCAAATGAGCATTTTAATTAGTATCACGTAGAAAAGTTTCTGAATAAAGAATACGACTTTGCTATATTTTTGCTGGTTATCCACAACCAAGTCTCCAACTATAATGAATTTTTAAATCGCAATATTCTCTTTACTAGCCACAAAAGATTAATATGTCCAATGTTCTTAAACTCGGCAATCTCAAAGCCTGATTAGATGTTATCTTAGGGTTGAAATTTTCAACACGGATTTTCTCATTTGTCACTAAATTTTACATTCCACACAGCACCCTAAAACTCATCAGGTGATGATGATTATCATTTTATCTGTGGGAATATCCGCAAGCTTTCTGATCGTGTGTCTAGCAAAATCTTCACCTCGAAACCCATGTCAAATTAAATTGATAGATCCCGGTTGTGATGTGTAACACCCTACACAGATAGTATTATTGCTTTGTTTGTAGTTCATTGTCCTGACCTCTGTCACGAGGCGTCCCGTTTCACGCTCTTTGCATTTAGTTGTAATTCATTATGTGAAAAATGGAACTTAAATGAAAGTAAAATTAAAAATGCACAAACATAATAAGGAGCCTTTTGGCTTGACATTGAAAATATATGATTGAATATTTTTATAGAAAACAGTTCATTATAACTCGTGTAACCCAATTTGAATGATTTCTACTTTCTGAAAGTTCACCACTTCTCAATCAAACCACTTGAAAGGCGCAACACTATTCCCATAGAAATATCGATCGAGTCGTGTTGAATGACCTTGGTTTAGGTGTAAATTGATAATTATAAAAAGAGGGATACCCCTTTCGAAGTTCAGGTCAATTCAAGGAACTAAAAATACCTATGTATCAATCGATGACATGGAAACGAATAATTCGAATAAATAAATTGCAACTGCAGTAATTGCATTCGATAGGTAGAACGGTGTATGCTTTCAAGCAAATCATCGTCAGTCAGAAGCTGCAGATGTAGCGCTAAGGGAACACGTTCTTTTATGTGCTTCTGAATTTGTGTGTGCTGGTGACTTCGAGAAAAAAGAAGGGTCTGATCATAATTTTTGTTGTGATATGATAAACAAGCAAAAAGATTGCATATTTTTAGCATTAAGGAAGATATGTTCCACATCCAATAAAGCTATGCTCGAAAGAAGAAGAAAAAAGAAAAAAAAGCTTTATTTCGTGTACCAACATTTACAGCATCCATATTAATTCAACCACCTAAAAATACTTTGAAAAATATTACGTAAACACTGTGCGGGTTAAGATTTGATGATGAAGTTCAGGCTATCATTTGCCCCCATTCGATTAAGAATAACTTTGGACTGATCAACAAAATAGCTCGCTACTGTAAAAACATTGGTGAGCAATTAAAATAGAGTAAGGTGTTGTTGCTCATATCCCCCGCATTTACACACCTCAACTGGTTTTTGGCTGTTTGCCGTCATCAGGTCGAGACCGTAACTTTAGGAATTATACGGTGTTCAGCAGCTGTGTGCAAAGCCTCTGACATCTTTACATCATCATTACATTACCGCGAACATTTACAGTCGAACCTGAGGCATGCGAGCAACACATTACTTTGGTCATCCTTCAGGGCGAGTGATTACTCAGCGATTCTGTGTACAAACATTGTAGTTCGATCTACGAGGGCTATGAAACCGTGGCTTTGAATTCTAACTCTGTGTGTATCATGTAGATTTAGAAACGAAATGAAATTGAAATACGAAGTTGATTTACACCTGATTGGAGCAAATCAATATCTCTGAACTCTATTTGAAACAGTAAATATTAATATTATTCACCCTAAAAGTCCTTCCGGAGAAGAAAGTATGCAGTTGCGGGCTATACATTACATTAGTTGATGAAATAACATTATTTTGAAAGCACGCTTAATTAGGTGTAATTTTGGCAAACACGGCTATCTATCCACATGATGGTCTTCGTAACGGTGTACCTGTGATCTAATGGATGACATTCCACATTGCGTGGACTAAACGAGGTATTTAGATTATTCGTATTGATCGAATGACGCCGAGAACCCGAAACGCAGCGACGCTCTAGTTGAATACACGCAAAACTCTTTTCCTCCCTTTGTCACGTAGCAAAAAGTTTAAAACTCAGCGGTTTATTATCAACTGAAAATGACATGCAACGTAAAGATTTATTTTAAGGAATAAAGCATCAATCATACAACAAGAAATTTTCCGTAAACATCCAAAAATACGTGTGAAAACTCCTTCCATTCACATCTCAATGTGAATAAAACGGAAATGATCATTTTGAAATATTGTTTCAATATGGCTACGAATGAAATTTAGACAGAAACTCAGACCCAAGGTCGTTATTACAATTCAGGAATAGTTTACGTGTTCTAACAGTTCGTAGAAATGTTCATTGGGAAGTCGTTAATAATACTATTAATCTTGTTGCTCTGATTGATTTTATGGGTTTACTGAATCAAGGTTCAACATCTTTTCTGTTGTAATCTTCTAAAACTAGGTTAACCAAACAAGGTTATTAGTTCAATGGAATTTATTTGAAGTGGCATGACAGATAACGATAACCGTTAAATCCAATAACGATATACTAAATATGGAGACAACAAAATACTCATTCATATAATAAATCTTCTGACTTGTCAAATATTGGGAATATGTTTTGAAAAGAGAGAAAAATTAAGACCAGAGAAATTAAACACAGTATGGCTAAATATTTCCGTGCTCACATACCCATCCCTTACAAACCAATGCCGGTTTCTGTTGGTTTCATCCGTCATCAGGTTGAAACAGTATGATCATGTTCAGTGAACCATTGTTGAACCCATTATTTTATTCGGTTACTCTAACTAACCAAGATGTTCAAACACAGAATCACTTAGCTTTATTCTGTGTAGCGATCGAGACGCTCATAGCAAAGCAATGTAATAAGTTGTTCACATTCTTCAGAGTGCGATTGCTTTACGTCGGCATCCCAGAAAATTTGACTGACAATATACCCGAGCAAAACCAACGTATTTTATGAAAATGACTGCATTGCTCCTACTATCGATATTGTAATCTTCCAATTTCATCCGTTACATCATTTCTTGGATCAATTATTGCGGATAACCTCTCAATAGACAACGAGATTTGATAAGCGGAATGGCACAGAATCTGTCATTTTGTCCCGATTGAACTCTCGGGTCTGGGGGAAACCAGAAGTTGACTGTGAAGATGAAGATGATGGTCTGCTCAATGCTCTTACTCCATGGCAGCGAAACCTGGACAATTCACATGAGACACGATCGAAAATCGAATGCCTTCTTTTCACATAACATCACTCGTAGAAGGACAGAGCAACGAATTTTGAAGTGCATCGTACAGTTGATTACGTGCGTATGTTTATCCTACTTTGGGTTGTTCCAGGTTGGGTCAAGGTTACAGAATGTAAAGCAGTCATATCCCAAAAGATATAAGTTTAAAGTGTTAAAATTAGGAACTCTGCAAATATGAAAGCCGCACTCGCTATTCAGAACATTCGCGGAAAATAAATGAAAGCTCTTGACATTGTTAATACAAGTTTCGCATATCTCAACCGATTTATCCTTGTATCTCACCCGGGCAAGAAATCAACTATTATATGGAATCGTATTTTGTTTCCAAACTATGTGAATATTAAGTTGATAGTCCAATTAAATTGGCTTACATAATGTTACTTGTTTCTTAATGCACACAAAATCTCGGAAATTCCTAAAGCGTGCTCGGGTAGTCACAGCATTCATCGCAGTAGAATGAGTTTACTAAAATCGTAACATATTTAGCTACCCATTAAGCCGATATTTTTCAACTATACCGAAGCAATTAATTTCACGTGTGTTTTATCAAACCGCTGTTTCATGCGTATCTTCATTTTACTTGAACTGGCAAACAATTGTGCATCGCTGACATTTCCACATCGGCTTGTGTGGTGCCACACACGCGAAGCGGTTGAGGTAGATCCTGTCAACACGTCCACATATTTCGTGCCAACAATTCGTTCGAATTGTTCCGAAGATCTTCATCGAAATGAAATATTTTGTTAATATCTTGTAATTGAATTCGCAAAGTTAATTTATCAGAGCAAACAGTCTTTGCAACCTTTAAATCAGCGTTCTGTTAACAACGATAATTACGTTGAAGAATCCGGAATGGCCTTTTAATTTGCCAATTGGATTGGGGGTAGAAAACGTTTTTACTTTTTCAAAAAGTCTAACCAATGGTTGAAAAGAATGCAAATATCATTATCATTTTATGTTTATAGGCTATCTCTTGAAATAACCTACATATTTAATTTGGCTGCTATATCTAATAACTTATTTTATCCTCTTAGTAATGTAACAATAAAACTCTTTCAACATCAATTATTGAGGATGATTTTTCCGTATGTTATTGGCGTTGATGTCATATCTGCTTTTAGTTAGCATTGCACGAAAATGTTTCAAAATTGTTAGAAAACCTAGGTGCTATCGTTTTTCTGTACAAATGGCTTTGATGATATTGCTGACAGTAATTGGTCCGCGATATTTTTGCTTTGGACAATGGTTTTAAATACGATAATAATAATAATGGTAGTAGTAGTAATAATAATAGTAATAATAATAATAATAACATCAATAATATTAGCAAGTCGTTTCTAACCAATTCTGAGGCGAATTGTCAACCTTCTAAAATGACGATCGAAATAGGAGGTTATAAACAAAATCGTTCCACATTGCACATCACGTGTAATGAAATTGCAATCACCGTCAAGAGCAATCGACTCATTTGTCCGTATCTTGTAACCGTGTGGAAACCTCCACTCCGCACATCGTAGTAAATGCAATCACGGGTAAATAATTATCATGTGGGTGTCGATTAAAAGTAGTAACTTCATCTCGTACGCTTTTTCCTGTGAAGCTTCGGGCTGCCAAGCGGCACTTTACCAAACGTTTGTTCTTGTTCTTGTTCATTTAAATTTCCGTGAATCGATAAAATACATCTCATCGCTTTTTTGCCTGCACTACTTTACAGATATCAGTAGTATGTACTGGACCGAAAGCAGCTGTGTTCAGTGTGACCAATCCAATTGTTCAAGAAGATAGCTCGCCAACAGAGAAGATTGTCACACAGAAAGTCATGTTTGCTCCAGCAAAGGTTGGTTATTGTTGTTGTATAACGAATTTTTTGCTGATATTCAGAAGTTTAATTAGTACATTGGAATTAATCTCCTAAACTTTAAAGTTAACATCTTGAAAATGTGTTCTGTTTGTGTATAGATAAATTCAATGTTAGATCATTTAAATTTAAAGATATTTAGCGTAACTACTGCCTAGATTTAGACAATTAAGTCATTTTTTACAACTTGGGGTATGCTATGAATAAAAAAACCTTCATCAAAATCTTTTATTTGCATCGTAGTTAGAATGCATGACTATAATATATTGTACTGGGTAATAAATTATGATACAAATAGCCGGTGTCCATCTGTGTATTTATTTGAAGAAAGAGTTCGCGTCAGGTCTAACCAATGTGTGACCCGTGATCTGCATGCGGCCTCGTTCGTATCTCATTCGATTGCGAAAATCGCAATCATTAAATTTGAATGTACACCACCTAGCTGAAAGCAACACGGCTATTTCAAGCTGAAAACTGTTTTCAACTTACACCCTTGTTACAGGGTGTTAGAATTGTAGAGGTATTGTATATCAACAAGAGTACGCTCTGCTTAAATACGTTAGTGTCATCAACCTGGTACATTCAATGAACCGCATGCGGCTTATTGAAACCGACAGATCCAACAGGCCTGGCTTATGAGAGTAGAACTGATTATTGTCTCGAGTTTATCAAGGTCTAATCGCGTTTTACATCCTGATGTTTATTACGCTGCTCACATTGAATGCGAGGGCACTCATTGCCGAGTAGCCGCGTAACCCTCTCCCACGTAGCTATTGCGTCACTATTGATCACTGAGGTATTCTATTCAGCACTTCGTTCTTACAATTAATACAAGAAAAACCCAAGTGATCAAACGCGTTTGTTACCCGGATGACAAAGAATAAAACGCACATACCATTTTATTTACGAAAACTTTATCTCCCAAACAATCGCTCCCATCCTTTTTATCGCTGGATGTCGTGCTAACAGGTTCGATTTAAGCTTTCGCCACGTTGGGCAACGTTGACCGATCTTGACAACTCGAATATGGTTCAAAAGAGATTACCGTTTTCCTTTTGCATTTGTTTTCGGTAAAGATGTCAGTCCACCCGTTCACTTACAATAGATCTTTGAAACCCGAAATTTTGAGTTTGGGTTCGCGATTGTTGTCTTAGGTCGTTTCGACTCTTGTGTTGTGACGGAGTTCGGTGTTCTACTGCATATCATCTGAGAACTTATACAAGTTTCTTTTCGCCACTGCCTTCCACACATCAACAATATCATGAATGTGATTACGATATAAACGAAATAATGAATGAATTATCTCCATGTGCATCGAAGACTTCGATCTAGATAAGGAGTAGATCCGTTCCATTCAAAAGTCATAAAAAGAAACTAGACTCAGTATGCTTTTGCCTTTTGTAATAGAACATTTTATGCTGTAATGCTATCTGTGATGATGATGATGATATCTGAAACCACACGATTTATTTTCACACGTCTAGAACTTCCATGCCTCTGGATCCCTGTCAAGCCTGCTGGTCTACTTGAATGCCCAAGGACAACCCTCCGCGTTCCCCTCAAACATGTCCCTCACAGGCAATGGTTCTGCCGTCAACAATCATGCCTTAGTCACTCGAGCAAATCTGGCTCTTCCCAACACGGCCATCATCCCTGTGACCGGGTTGAATGACGACACGGAATATGTGTTCGAGTGGGCCTCGGGTAACGAATTCGGACTCAGTGTCATGGTGCAGTTCATGTTGTGGACCAAGCGGCAAGATACCGCGCCCACAATCGAGGTATGACTGAGACAACCTGTACAGGTTGAGTATTACGTGTTTGCCTATTCTATTTATGGTTCACATGTTTCGTGGTCGTTGATACTCATTGGTGAAAATGTTGAACGTGAAAGCTGAGGTGTTCTTGATATATTCATTTCACTGTGAAAACGGAAGTGACCACAAAGCATTTTGTATCGGATTCATTGCACTAATTCTATGAGCTGACTTACATTTGTGCATCAGAATTTTTGTAATCTCGTTTATGTGAGTTGATCAGCATGTGATAGACTGGGTTCAGTTTCTCTAGACTCTGGCCATGCCTATGTCATTACACTGATTCTTAGCCGTTGACAACCCATTGGATACTCAACATTGTGCTCCAATTTCCAGTTTGTCGATATATGACGAGTACCAATCAATGGGATCGATATTTCAACAGTGATTATGTGTGTGAGCGAGTGGTGTTTTGGGCTTTGAATAAATGACCATTGTGTCCTAGCATTAACAACCACAAGATGAAATGTTACTAAGTGTACGGTTCAACTTCTTTTCGACGATAAGCACGGCTTTCTTTTTGTTGCCGTCTGTGAGCTCAGAACACTTACATTGTCTTGTAATGTGGGAACTGTTTTGCTACTGTGATTTGGTAATCTTGTTTTCGGAGTCCAGATATCTCAATCTGAACCCTGAGAGATAATTGACTAATTACGCCTATTAGTCTAAGATTTCATAGTGCGGAAATCACATCAAGTATCGTTACACTGTTACACATAGAGGATTAAACTATATTTCGTTTTTGTTTCATACCTAAGTTTATCAGTGACAAGTACGCCTAGAACACATAATTGACATTTTAAATTTTAATAAGGCTTTGTATTCATTATTGTTTATTAATTTTACCTACTTTTAATTGTTTCATTTCATACAGAGTGCAGTGAATTGTACCTGAAATTGTTAGATAAGAAATTGTAAGATCAGAACTCTAATGCAATTTCGAAATTGTCTGGCTTATATGAAAAATTTGGTTGAAATATAAACCACATGCAATCAATAGTTTCATACATCTTACAACTACGCAACACGTTACAGTCTCGTCCAACCAAACCAAACACTTCCACGCTATTCATCTTATTTCGTAGCATTTTATCAAGTTCCAATCGTTTATCCGCAGATTTATGATCATCTTTCCACCCGGGAGTTGTTTTTGTGATTCCAAAGCGAGATCGGAAAATCTAATTTACGATCGGGATCCGCATGCGTTGGAGAAATTGTAAACTGGGGTGTGAACTTGTAAGCCAGTGTTGCGAAAGGTTGGCACATTGTTCGATCACATCTACCTATGCATGTGAAAGGTGGTTAACCCACATGCTGTATTTGTATGAATTTCCATAACACCCATCCCATGGATTCAAGCCCATTCATGTGTAATTCAACAGGTTGGACTTGCCAACCTTCCCCAACGTTCGCCTATAAGCTCGCACCTGGATGACCCTTTATTCACTTCGGTAAACGCATTGAGCGCGTACATGAAATGTTCTGAGATTCACGGCCGTTCCGATGCTTTCAAGCCGCCATGGTAATAAACTAACCATTATTGTCGTATTAAATCTACTAATCATCTATTAGGAATAACTACGTCCTCGCCATGGAACGCCTTTGGAGACTGTGGATGTTTGAAACACACGTTAAGCAAGTTCGGAGTGAAAAATAATCATTCACGTTCAAACAGCATGGATTCTGGTTTTCTGCGCAGAATCCACTAAATCTGCAACTTTTGTTTACAACACAATGACTAAGCTCGCTTCCTGCTAAAGTATACTCGATGTATAACAAGATATTTTTGCTGAAATAAACACACTGAGATAGTTCCCGTTAAGATTGATTCAAAGGTTATTGAGCAAGCTCTCTGTAGATTTATCCGAAAGACTTTTGATCTGTTCACTGATACACATTGTCTACATTTAAGCGGTAAAACGTGTTCCACTTTGAAGCTTAAATATTTTCTCATTTCTTGTCATACTGATTACTATCGAAGAAGAAGGACAACTATTTTGTTTATGCTCTATCGTGTCGTCAAACTTGTTGGCATAAACAAAGCAAATATCAATACATTAATCACCAAAACCATGTCTTCCAAATTATCAGTTGCTTATCGCATATTTGTTAGAAAGTCGATATTCTGAAAGGAATGGATCCGTATTACAAGCACTTGTAGTCATCGCTTGTGTGGGTGTGGATTTGTCGGGGAAAGTTTCTTGTGCTCAGAACATCGGTTACTCGGTTTCGTGTACAAACAATGGAGCTTGTAAGAAGGAGAGTGTAAAATTATGAATATTTTTGAAGTAGCTTTATCTCGATCGAGTGCAGCCAGGAAACGTTCACTAACGAAAATCCAGTTAAGAAGAAATGAGCATCAAATATGAATACTCCTTTTCAATCGCATGCGAATCCTGATCTTACTGCCCCTACCTGATGAGTGCAAACAGCACGAAACCGGTCGTGGGTTGTTTGTGACGGAAAAGCATGCAAATGAATATTTTGCTCCTTATAATTGTTTATTATGCAACGTGTTAATTGTAAGTGTGTGTGTCTGTGTTAGGCATTCTCAAAGCCATCGATTCAACGCACTTTTGTAAAAACGAGGAGAAAGAAGCCGGAAATGTTTACGTCAGGTCACATGAGGTTAACAAGCGGCAAGTGGCTAACGCTTATCACATTTCGGGTCATCGATCCAACAATAACAATATTACCCCCTCCCGCTTGTCACCCACGCACAACGATTGAGCTTTCAATCATCCCTGAGGTCAAACTGTTCAAACCTAAAGGCGTTCCCACAAAGCAAGAGAAGACGATTGGTCAATGGCGTTTATTACGCACAAGACAACTAATGAAACACACGATTTTCTTATATAGACAAAACAAACAATCGCAACGGTGATCCTCAAACATGTCTGTCCCGGTTGTCACTTCGATCTGATTTGTCGGTCGATTTCGTGCCAATCGGGACACTTCAACCCCTCGCCCCTGCAGGGCTCGTTTGACCGACATTGCCGAATTGCATATCAATCGATTGCGGCTGACGTTGTCCATCTTCTAATGGTCATGAAGATTTTGTCGCTCGAATCGTTCAAATGTAAACAATCAGAAACCCGAAACGTTACGAGTTCACAATTATCGTCCTCGAACCTTTCGGCACTTCTTGCTCTTGTGTTGCGTCTGAGAGTAGAGTACTGCATTTCATTCGAAAGCTCGTGATTATCACTCATGGCGAATGTACTTCTCAACTCCACTATATGAACCACGTTGTGGTAATACCAAATGATCAAATGTTTGTAAAGGCAAAGGTTTTGTGTTTTTCAAGCACTATACACATACACTCCACTACTGATTTCAGAATAGGAGCTCCGTATATGGACGGAGAAAAACTAACTTCATTGTGACTCAAAACAGTCTGATCTGTAACTATTGATAAGCAATAAAATTAAAAAATATTGGATTTAGCTTATTGTTTAAACGTTGGAATTCTCGGAATAAGTTCCAATGCTTAATTCTGACATGATGTGATCGTTTGAAAGGTTCGGTTGGGTTATTTTAGAAATAAGTGACAGCTTACTACAAAAATATAATTGTGACCAGCGGGTGTTTTCCCAACCACGTGACTAGACTGAACCTGGGTTTGTTGAAGATTCGGTTTGTACAGATTGCATCAATCAGTGCACGTGCGTACGTCCGATCACTGGTTTAATTGGCTAAAAATCCAACATTCAGGAAGTTGCTCTTTTTTCGAAACAAATTATTTCACTAAGAGGCCACTGTATACGTTCGTGGTGTTCTAATTGTTGGATTTGTATTTGATTCAATGATTTAATTAGGGCTTTAGTTTTTTGTTCTTGTTTTATAAATTCTAACGTTGAAGTGTATGGGGCCTGCGCGTTCACTGGCTTCAATTAAATTGAAAATGTACATTCGACCAGTCGCAATTTTAATGTGCATTTACCTTTGTGGTTGATAACTCAGTTTGCACTCTGTTCAGTCAGTCTGATAAACCTATCTAATGGATTAGACTGGATTTACCAACGACTCAAATCTTTCACAACTTGACATAGTATACAGGTGAATGTCATAGGGTAGAGGATTAAGACGATGTTTCCATTTCGAACGCCTATCATGTTGTCGGCCACAAACTCAGGAACATTTGAACCGACCTTATCCATGTGAACCTCGTTTACTGTTCAGACGCCGATCTCGTCTTGAGTCAACCCGGATGCCTTTCTTGCCCTCACCCTCACATTCCAAATACAGGAGAATTTCAATGGGCTCCGTGTAAATGACGCGTAACTATTCGATAAGTTTGGTATGACTAACGTGTCCCCACACACATGTAGATGAGTGTGATCAACAAATCCCTTCCTGGTGTATGATGCCAATGTATGTAAAAGAAGATATTTTGACACATAACTATCTCTTATCTTTTAATCTCTTAAATACAAATGATATCATCAATATGTTCGCCGAGCTGGTCGCTTTGGTCTAATAATTCAGGCGATTCCGTGCGAGTCGTTTTCTTTCGTTTCCTCAATACATCTGGCTCGTTTGGCCGTCCCTGGCTAATCGAAAATCGTTCATACGTGAATGTTTTGCTTCTGTGTCAAGTCTGACTGTCGTTTGAATTCTGCTCATGCAATTCTCTCATAAGCTGACGTTTTTTGGGTTCACATTGGTGGTTGTCGGTCATATTCGCGCTTCTTGGGGTTGGTGTTCCCTAGGTCATTCTAGGATCCCTTTATTTGCAACTGTTCAGTAGTGCAATACACACTCACTTCAACATGAACTTATACTCTCCTGTTTGTCTAAGTGCAATAAATATGCATCGTAGCACGTGATCTATCTAGGTACCTTCGTTGGGTTGACCTGCTATCATTCTAACGAATTAATTCGCTTCCTAATCGCACACACTTGCACTCGTAAGTCCTACGTTTCACTGAAAAAATGTTACCGACAACTAACACAACCCAATTGGTCACAGATCTTACTTCACAATGACCATGGGTTCCCGTTTATCGGTATATTTCCACATACTTGTTAAGTGCGTTACCTCAAACACATCCAAATCAACCCACGACTTTGACAATCGGCTGCCATTTTCCCTCGTAGAATGTGATCCACCTGATGCCAACCGACGAGCATCTGCGCTTCTCGGTCCACCTGAACGACCCGTGCCCGTACGACGGCGGGGCCCGTTTGGAGTTGACTGACATTTTGGTTCGATATCGTGTGGCCAAAGCGAACGGGACCGGGGACGAGAAACTTGTCGGGGTCGGTCCATGGTCGGAGATGGCCATGTGTGAAACTCCCTCGGAAGGAAAGCGAACAGCCGACACAGAGGATGGGCACGGGGTTTTGTGGTCGGGAGAAGTGCCGATTATTTGTGAGGTGAAAGTCGTGGACACAAAAGAGAATTATGAAGTGAGTAGACCAGACCGGGAGTCCAGTGGTTTGATCTTCGGAAAGCGTTCATGTTTACCATACCAATTGTAGAGTAAATTGGCGCAACAAACGCGTTACAATTCAACTGAAGTTGCTGTTGATATTTAATAAATCAACGAAATATAGTTGAATTGTCAGTGTAATTAGTGATTCTGTGGTTCTGTGCCTAAATAAAAACTTGAAATTCCACTCTACCCGCCAGTTCTTCGTGTTGCCTTTCCTAGCTGATATAGTATAATCTCCAAAAATCTGCTCATAAATATAAATGCATCGATTAACGTTAAAACGATTAATTTGTTCCACGATTGCATTTCCAAATTGTGTCTAAGCCAGATTACCATAAGTGCCAGCTGTGTTAACCTTTCATAAACTCAGTAAGCCTAACTTCGCGTTGTGAGAATACTGTTTGGCATTTGACTGTAAGCGGTGATAATGTGAGTATCCTGGAAATACGTTAAATTTACACAATGGTGAACTTATAAATATTTATGTGAGTGGTCATATTTAAGCTGGTTTAAAATCACATTCGATGGTGTTCTGAATTGGTAACTTGAGCCACAATGAAACCAACCTTCAGGGGCAAAACTAAATGGATCTTGCTATCCATCTGAGAAATGACTAATACCTCAGAGCACTGATGTAGCACTATTATTTTCGTCGATGGAAGCAACAGAATGTGTCAGACAACCACTGGGTCTCTGCAGCGTTAGATGTGAGGTGGCTTGCTTGAAGGATTCGTCAAGATTGAACTATTATTGGTTACACTATACCCTGAGAGTAGTGTACAGGGTAATTCCTGTGATTATTCCATTTCTTAAGCAGTAATTATATGCCATGTTGGTCACTCAATAGTACTAAGCTGTAATTGGAAACACGCTTAAGTCTCGCTACCATTTTACACTTCTCGCTTTGAACGAACCATCCTTCAGCGATTTGTTAAAGCTTCTAGAGTAATAATCAGATAAATATCCTTTCCTTGGACATGAGGAGCATTCTTTCATTAAATAAAGACTAGAGATCTAGTCCCGAGTATCAACATGAGAAATGGCATTTATGAATAGATGAAAAAACAGACCCTCAATTCGTTTGCATATCAACTGTTCAACAGCCTTGCTACCTGGGAGACAAATTAGTGTCTGATCTTCCATACAGAATTTTTCATTATTTGTAACTACAAATGTTATAAATAAGAATGCATTTCGAGTCTACTTATTAGTAACTAATCATTTAAAAAATATACATGAAATATAATCACGAAAAATCACAATTTCAATTTCCCCTATCAATTGAGCTCACCAGCAGTTAACATCCTCCTTTACATCAGATGGGTCTCTAACTCGCAGTCATTACTTCGGGGCCTGAGTTACCACCCACCAGCTGTTTGCTCGCAGTTAAACAATGTATTAATCTCACTTTTGAGTGGTAAATTTGAGTAGCGTTATCAGATGAAAAGGTCTAAAAATTAAAATGCAGCCTCTATTCTAGTCACCTATTCGATAGCATCTCCATTTGAGGAAGTTCTTCAGATACATTGATTCTGGGCATCGGTATTTTGCGCGAGTAATGAACAATTGTTGAAATTTTTGCTCCTTAAATCCATCACGACGAGTGTGTCGTGAATCGCCAATCCAGAGAAAGATTCACAAATAATATCGATAAGGAAAGACCAAATATCATTTGGAAATAAATCTTTCTGATTAGCAGAAACGCTTCACGCAGCATCAACTATTCTCACGAGAACTCGATCTGAATGTTGCCAAGCATCTTGCGAATCATCGCTTTTGTGTAAGTATTATTTAATAGACTAGATAATCGACTTACCATTTAAAAACGCTATACTCAATTTCTTGTGATAGCAAAACTAAATTTGCAATTTGTTGATTTTAGCTAGTGTTGTTGTCCCTGTGTTTCAAACCACCTAACCATCGGGTGAATTTTGGATCAGCATAAGTATTTACATCTTTTAATCATTTCAAAAATAAAAGTTATTCCCACAAATTCCGGATGCATCGTGTCAATTTGATATTTGTGAATTCCGGGCATTCCAGTACATATTTCTCGCAAAATCAAAGTTCTTCGCATATTTTCTCGTAATTCAGCATAAATGCTAGAGAACATAATATACTATTTGGAGCCCATGTTTCAAGTGATCTAACGGTAAGGCATTTCCCAGCTTACATTATAATGTTTTTGATTAATAATCATTACATCATTTAATTCCCCTAACATGACCAATGTATTGTGGTGCTCACATCCCCATCCCTTAACATGACTTCGTTTTGATACGCAGGTTCAATTAGCCACGCGAAATCGTTTCAATCGATCGGAATGGTTCTCGCTGTTATACAGACCATCGCAGACATCCAAATCCTCCTCGTATTGCACGCCCCCATGTTCCGCGTGCACATTCCAACAATCGCTCATCATCAGATGCATTTTAATTGTACTACTTTTTAGATTTGAGTAGTCTATAATATAGATGTGGTAAAATGTTTCTTGAGGTCGTGCCCTTTTCCCGAAATGGTAAAGAAATATTTAAAATTGTTGAGATGTATTTTTGAACGGTTCCTCATAAAATAGAAGTCTCATTTCAGTCATTTAAATCGTGTGTGGTTTTTCTTCTGGAAATCGTATCCATACTATTTTTAACATTATTTCCTGTGAATTTACTTGTAAATGCTCAAGCAATTTTGGTGACCCGTGTTTTTCTCAGATATATTACACTATTCTCATGTAACCGGTTCCAGTAAATGAAAAAATAAACATGTAATCTTATTTTTCTCGATCGGGAATGACACTATCTTCATCTTTCCAGATACACGGGCCCTTCTCATCGCTATTAGATTTTACAAAAATGATAGAGTCAGTAAATTGACTTACATTCGTGATTACTCAATGTAAAACACCACAGTTGATTGGAGTATGTTTCGGACCGATCGTTTGTTCTCCACATTCGGGCTCGTATCATTGATACGAACGTAAATGGTAATCGGTTAGAGTAGGTTTTGGGTAACGTTTCACTTTTGACACAGAAGCTTCCTCAGACCAAGGGTGATAGTCAGGACAGGGAACATGATTAAGTAGCAGTCAATCCCCCACCACTTATTTGACCTTACCGCTAAACAGTTTAAATTTATCTTATTATTTCTTCTCCTTCAAAAATTGTTTAACCTTAACCCCATTAGTTATGCACTTTTATGCATGTGGGTCACAGTGTAGACTGACCTTGACCGTGTTCATTTGTGTTAGATTGATGTGCGTACACACAGATTAGGACAAATCGACCACTGATCCTGGTCATTCCCACGAGACGTGACACACTGTAGGCGTATTATAGTCTGTTTAGCGGTAAGGTCAAATCAGTGGTGGTGGGTTGACTACCACTTAATCAGGTTCCCTGTCCTGACTATCACACTTGGTCTGACGAAGCTTCTGTGTCCAAAGTGAAACGTTACCCAAAAATTACTTTAACCGATTGCACTCAAATTTCTTCCGATTGCAGTTAATTGAACTCAAACTATAGGAATGTGTGTTAGAACTCGATTGAACATGAATGAAAATGTATTCTACTGAGGAGAGACAATGTCCAACAAAACTTTGTGGCCAGAGCAAGGAAAGTAATAGAGAGAATAATTTGTTGTTTTCAAGCACCATTGTACAATGTATTTATAAATAAGAAGAAGAATAAGGCTAACGTTTATTTTCAGTATGTTCACAAGTTAAACTGAATAATGTTGTTGAAACAAAACACTTCTCTGCAAATGTACATATAATATCATGTACATAAATTTGATCGTAAGTGTTCAATGACCAGTTCCAAGTGTTTTATTTTGGACACAACGCGCAATGTGGATCTTGTAAATGTAGATGAACCGTGGTGTAATATTAAACCATATATGGAATGCAGAGGTAGTGGAAATCCTGAAGGCTGATAGACATGCTTTCAACAAGATAGATGAGGCCGAGTTCTCCACGTTCTCTCGCTAAATTACATTTTAAGTTAAAGTTGTTGTTGTTGGCCTCCGTCGGTCGATGTCGACCATCGATGTATATCAAAGGCGCATGATGGTGATTTACGTTGAATATATGTTCAGATTTATTTTTTTATTCAATGCCATTTAACTTTAATTACATTCGCAACACGTTTACTCGTTCATATATGAGCCAGTGTCAATTGGACTTTATCTAATTAAGCCCGTTGATCCGGTCTTATTGTCAACGCTACTTGAAGTGCTTTCTAAAACTGGTCTACAGAGCATGTTCACGCTACAACGGCTACAACGGTGGATGTCTGGAAATGGTTGTATGCTAATAATATACTCTATGGTGATTTGAAATCAGGAAGTCGATTTTCGGGCAGACGGCACTTCTGATACAAAGACGTTTGCAAAAGAGATATGAAATCTCTCGGGATTGACCCGACGAGTTGGGAGGAACTTGTTTTTGACCGTACACTTTGAAGGCACTGTGTGAAGCGTCGGAACAAGATGGTAAGTAGAAGATACAGCTCGTGGCTGCTGCCGTTGACGTGGAACTGACGCTCATCGATCGAGTACCGCTTACCGTTGTGAATGCTGCGGGAGAGATGGTCATTCTCGAATCAGACTGTTTAGTCATTCGAAAAGCTGTAGAACATAAAAATTCATACAATTGTGATGGTCGACATGCTTGACATCGACCGAAGTTGGCCAGCAACAATTGACCATTAGGATGTCAAAAGTCTATTTTAAAGCAAGAGCAATAAAAGTTGATGAATGAAGTGCTATTTAATTACATTAACATTTTCAAACTATTACCCCTGGTCAGACGAAGCTTCAGGGTCATAGGCGAAACATTACACACAAACTGCTTTAGCCGATTGCGTTAGAATTTTATTTTCAAAACAATCTTTCATGTTTATGGATTTTTCTGCCGAGTTTGAACGATTGGACGATTAGTGTGCGTATTGGTTTTAAAAATGTTGCGTGCAACGAAATTAACTCTACAATTATTGTTAATTCGACTAATTTTACCCGTGATGGATATTCAAGTTTGAGGAATCTATGGTGACCATAAGTATTTAGCTTTCCAATCACCTTGGGTTATTCAATATTAGTCCATGATGGAGGAAAACTTCACACTCAACGTTAATAATCCCACGTAGTGTCTCATATGGTCAAATTAAATACTCCGTTAAGTTGGTACAGAGGTGCAGACGAAGCGTCGTGGAAAGAATGCGTCCGAATCTCGAATAAACGCCTCGACACAGGGAGCGGTGAATATAGTTGCGGGAACGGGTTCCAAAGGATGAGACACCGAGAATAAAAGTATCGACATAGTCAACGAAGCGGGCTAGGTGCTATTATTTCCGTTTCTGTTCACGACTGTTGATTTGCCCACTGTGATCCAATCGAAGGGTTTGCGTTTTACAGATGATCTTAAACTGTGGGCTTTGACCTCTATGCTGAAGCAATGTGATAGCATCCAGGAAGTCTTTAACATAAATTTTGTTCTGCCTGAGGATTGCAGCTCCTGATTACTGAAAAAATGTGCCTTTCTTTGCCAGGGATCTATTTTGACTCGATTATATTGAATCGAAATTAATGTCATTCGATTAGTAGCTGTTGCGAAAGACTTGGAGCCTGAGTGTTCGCCTTATTAAACACGGAAGTCTACAATGCAAAGAATATCGGAAATGCAAAAACTTTTACTCCGAGCAATTAGTAAATTCTTTTCTTGTTGTAACATTGGATGCGTTCAAAATGCCTACCACACATCAGACCTACCTATAACTATGAACTTCCAGCTGGTAGAGTGCAATGCGCTGGAACACCTACCCAGCCGCGCTACAAAACTCGTTCTCAGAATTAAATCGTTGAGCTATTAATGGCGTCAAACGAAAGTGGACTTGTTCCCGCTCGAGTATCGCCGAATCGGATATGATTGGCTGATAACAAGGCGGATATTGTTGGGACAGTATGATGATGACGACGACGATGATGATGATGATGATGATGATGATGATGACAGGGATGATGACAGGGATGATGATGATGATGATGACGATGACGATGATGATGATGATGATGATGATCACAACAAATGCCAGAACCAGAGTTCATCCTGTTCTAAGGTGTATTTGGTGCATTGCCGGAGAGTACGGATAAGGAGCTTCTGGGTTTTATGTAATCACCACCCTCAAGACCGTGTCTTGTTTCGGGAAATTCGTTGGTGAACGCGATTGGTGTTGGACATGGTGACCTCATGGAGGAATCGTGACATAATCATCAAGTGGCTGTAAGACGCAGGCTATGATGTGGTTAATTTTGGAACGATGACCAGAAAAGTGGTGGCCAGTTGTCAAGCATTGGCCGATGTCCTGATGTTGGAATGATAAACCGGAAGTCAAACAATGATCCACAGCACGTTGTGTGATTCAAGTAACGTAATAAACGTTTTGATGGGAAACATGTTGTTCTCCCAAGCACTACGCTAGGACGCTTTAGAAGCGAAGAACGCCACCACGATAGCAACCATCTGGAATGCCATCTCGGGAACTCTGTTTGGTTGTTAAAAGTTCTGGAAAGGAGACTCGCAGTAAAATGAAAACTGTACATCCTAACGCCGATGATATCACTGACTGGTCTATGTCAATGAAAGGATTATGATGCGGCTCACACGGGGAAACTGCCTGAAGAAGTTTGTGCATGGTGCTAGGCTGTTGCTGTTTTCTCCGAACGCTTAAGTGTATCCATTTTAATCTTGGGTATCGCGAGAAACTCGGGTGAGCATATTTTATCGAAATGTGCAACTGCATTGTCCGATTGAAATTCGAACGCCGTATGCGCTGGACCACCGCTGTCCTGTGGGAAACCAAAGTTAACCGTTAACACGTTAGCGAGTCTGACAATCCTTTTCATCACTTTTATATTTCATCAGCCATTGGCCAAATTTTCGACCATTGTTTGCCACTGTTAAACATGGATATTACAGGCACTACGATGTTAAAATACAACGTGATTCCTGGTCAAGCGAAAAAAGCGCTTATAGCGGGCAACAAGATCAAGGCAAGCAGTCATAAACCGGTCATGTTGTGTAAGTGAAGGGGATGTGACGAGGCTTCTGTGCCAGAAGTGAAACGTTATCCAAAAACTGCTCTAACCGATTGGTCATTAATAAGCGCCTTGAGTTGTACGTTTTACCAACCCTATATATTATTGGCATACAAGTATAAGTTTTTTTAACACTTATCCATTGTTTCAAGGCTCACTGAACTTAATCTTACTGTTTCCACCTGTTGACGGCAAACAGCTAGAAACCGGTAGTGGTGTGTAAGGGATAAGGATGTGAGCACCAAAATATAATGGTCGTATATATGCGCCTCGGGCGCTTGGCCAAGAATCATTTTCTAATTATGTTCTGAAACATCGTGGTTCTTTGTGATAACCCTATGTAACAGTGGTATTCAAGAATAACTTTGTTTACCACTTATCCACTGTTTCAAGTCTCACTGAACCTAATCTGACTGTCTCCACCTGATGACTGCAAACAGCCAGTGGTATGTAATTGCGGGGGATGTGAGAACCACGGTATAATCGAAATCTATGAACTACGGTACCTTGATATTTTACGTTTCAGAAGCTTTAGACCCTGACCAATTTCCGAGTACAATCGGAAAAAACCCCTCAATACTGCATTTTCAATCACTATAATTGATAAATGAACGTAAAATTCCAAGTAATTTGCAACGAAAAGTTGACCGCATTTAACGAGACGCAATAAGAAGCGAATACGTTTAAGAATAATTTGCGCGAAATACACACAGGTCGACCATTGCGTTATCATATATTCACGAATGATTGATCACTACGTTAAATTTCTCGCGCAGCTCCTCGTTTTGACAGGCTTCCTCGAATGCCAGCAGCGGGCGCAACATGTCCCGGCGTTGATCGATATGCATCACTCGCAGCGCCTTGTTCACGTTGTAAATCTCCGTGGTCACACTGGCGTTGAGCATGTTTCGCGGTCGATTTGTGATGGCATTCAGTTGTTCACTCACCAGCTCGCATGTCAAATCCCGCTCGGAATCCCCGGTCCACGAGGGGGAATTGCTCTCGCCCTGAGTCACATCACGAAACGGGGGAGGCACAGGGGCGGTTTTCGGTACAGTTCGTACAAGTTGGAATCCGTACGACATGATGTGTCACGTGATCACGGGATTATTGATCGGTCAACGGTTTAAACTCCGTTGATCGCTTCGCGTGCGTCGTGATTGGTTAAGCCTATAGTTTAGCTCATGTGTTGTTTTGTACGTAACGGTTGCCATGAGGTAATGTAGTGAGCACTAGCTGAAAGTGAACATGAAGAGCTCTTGAATGATATGAAGAATGCCCGCTCCCGCAAAATGTAAGGCCAGGGATTCCCTGTATATCCAAATACAACACTAGCAAAGCGCAAGAATTCGGGATTCGGGGGTATTGGGTGAACAATCCGCTATCGAAAAATATACAATTTGTCAAAATCGATTCGACGAGCTCAATGTTGGGAGGTTTGAATTAAATCGGTCAGTTGGTCGGTAAGAAATCGAATGACATATCATGTCGAAGTGACCACTGGCACAAACAAGTTGAGGACATTTTTAAGGTTACGAGAATCGCCCATAAACGATTGACGTGCGTTTTGTTTTGTCGTTTGCGTTTTTGAAATTGGGAATGGTTGACGGTTGACGGAATGTTTTTGAGATGAGAGCGGTAACGCAAGAGACGGCTTGATAGGATACGGGATCACATGGCTATCGTTGGATTGAGTGTCCAGAGGTTGTGGGCTAATAATGGAATGGATGGAATTGAATCCCCTTACAATATGGCGAAATCTTACAGGGTGAAACGTTCACATTTACATACCAGGAGTGATGTACTAACTTGAAGTAGATTCCGTGTTAAAAGCTCATTTGCATGCATTTTCATCAAACACACATGCAAGAAATGAGCTTTTTCTTTCATGGACACGGTTTTAAACACTGTCTACATGAGTGGGGGCTCATGTGATTGAACAGATTGGTCGTACCAACCTTATCCAACAGTAGCATACAAGCGCAACTTGGTTACCATTCTTCCACTGTTTCAAGCGCATGCGGATCCTGATCCTTTTGTCCCTACCTGATGAGTGCAAACAGCACGAAACCGGTCGTGGGGTGTTTTGTGTGAAGGAGATGCATGCAAATGTGTTTTATATTTATGGTCATGGGTTTTAAACCCAGTCTACATGAGTGGGGGCTCATGTGATTGAACAGGTTGGTCGTACCAACCTTACCCAACAGTGGCATACAAGCTTGTTAGATTCCGTATACTCTTCAATGTTTCGTTGACTACATTATGATGTCCGCGTTATTGGGTCTGTATTTATGATTACAAACTGTGGACAAGTTAGATTGCTCGATTACCCCGCATTTCTTTGTATTGTGTTAATAATCCATAGTCATTGGGCGAAGAATAAGATTCAGCATTTCGGTAGCGCATGACAATCTTTTGCTGCATAGACGGCAAAGGATTGCCCCGTGTAAGTCGCCATTCATGTTGCAGGGTGTCCATTATGTCAATTTTATCCAGATATAATTTTTTTCCTGTAGTCCATATATCTAAAGAAAGAAGAGAGTTAACATCGGTCCGATTGAGTGTAGGGGTGCAAATAGCAGCAACGTATTCGTTGTAAATATCCCGTAAAACTTTCAAAGCCAAATTGTTGTATTGTGATCCCTGACTATGAACGAACTGTAATCACATGGAGCGAATCAAAGTGTGAATTCAACC
>JACCGJ010000964.1:32191-53954 GCA_013407085.1 Atriophallophorus winterbourni
AACATACTTTCGAAAATATTACGTGAACACTGTGCGGGTGAAGATTCAATGATGAAGTTCAGGCTATCATTCGCCCCCTTAGATCAAGAATAACTTTGGACTGATCAACAAAATAGCTCGCTACTGCAAAAACATTGGTGAGCAAGTAAAATAGAGTAAGGTGTTGTTGCTCACATCCCCCGCATTTACACACCTCAACTGGTTTCTGGCTGTTTGCCGTCATCAGGTGGAGACAGTAACTTTAGGAATTATACGGTGTTCAGCAGCTGTGTACAAAGCCTCTGACATCATTACATTACCGCGAACATTTACAGTCGAACCTGAGGCATGCGAGCAACACATTACTTCGGTCATCCTACAGGGCCTCTAGCGCTTGACGAGTAATCACTCAGTGATTCTGTGTACGAACATTGTAGTTCGATCTACGATCGCTATGAAACCGTGGCTTTGAATTCTAACTCTGTGTGTATCATGTAGATTTGGAAATGAAATGAAATTGAAATACGAAGTTGATTTACACCTGATTGGAGCAAATCAATATCTCTGAACTCTATTTGAAAAAGTAAATATTAATAATATTCACCCTAAAAGTCCTTCCGGAGAAGACAGTATGCAGTTGCGGGCTATACATTACATTAGTTGATGAAATAACATCATTTTCAAAGCACGCTTACGGTTATAATTAGGTGTAATTTCGGCAAACACGGCTATCTATCCACATGCATGGTCTTCGAAACGGTGTACCTGTGATATAGTCGATGACATTCCACATTGCGTGGACTAAACGAGGCATTAAGATGATTCTTATAGATCGAATGACGCCAAGAACCCAAAACGCAGCGACGCTTCAGTTGAATACCGGCAAAATCCTTCTCCTCCCTTTGTCACGTAGCAAAATCTGTAAAACTCATTGTTTTATTATCAACTGAAAATGACATGCAACGTAAAAGATTTATTTTAAAGAATAAACCATCAATCATAAAACAAGAAATTTTCCGAAAACATCTTAATGTGAATAAAACGGAAATGATCGTTTTGAAATATTGTTTCTATATGGCCACGAATGAAATTTAGCCAGAAACTCATACCCAAGTTCGTTATTACAATTCAGGAATAGTTTACGTGTTCTAACAGTTCGTAGAAATGTTCATTGGGAAGTCGTTAATAATACTATTTATCTTGTTGCTCTGATTGATTTTATGGGTTTACTGAAACAAGGTTCAACATATTTTCTGTTGTAATCTTCTAAAACTAGGTTAACCAAACGAGGTTATTATTCAGATGGAATTTATTTGAAGTGGCATGACAGATAACGATAACCGTTAAATCCAATAGCGTTATACTAAATATGGAAAAAACAAAACACCTATTCATATAATAATTAAATATTGGGTATATGTTTCGAAAACAGAAAAAATAAAACCAGAGAAATTGAACACTGTATCGCCAAACATTTCGGTGCTCACATACCCGTCCCTTACATACCGATGCCGGTTTCTGTCTGTTTGCCGTCATCAGGTGGAGACAGTATGATCAGGTTTAGTGAACCATTGTTGAACCCTTTATTTAATTCGGTTACTCCAACTAACCAAGATGTTCACACACAGAATCACTCAGCTTTATTCTGTCTAGCGATCGAGACGCTCATAGCAAAGCAATGTAATAAGTTGTTCACATTCTTCAGAGTGCGATTGCTTTACGTCGGCATACCAGAAAATTTGACTGACAATATACCCGAGCAAAACCAATGTATTTTATGAAAAGGACTACATTATCTCCTACTATCGATATTGTAATCTTCCAATTTAATCCGTTACATCATTTCTAATATGTTGGATAAATTATTGCGGATAACCTCTCAATAGACAACGAGCTTTAATAAGCGGATTGGCACAGAATCTGCCATTTTATCCCGATTGAACTCTTGGGTCTGGGGGAAACCAGAAGTTGACTGTGAAGATAAAGATGATGGTCTGCTCAATGCTCTCATTCCGTGGCAGCGAAACCTGGACAATTCACATGAGACACGATCGAAAATCGAATGCCTTCTTTTCACATAACATCACTCGTAGAAGGACAGAGCAACGAATTTTGAAGTGCACCGTACAGTTGATTACGAGCGTATGTTTATCCTACTCTGGGTTGTTCTACGTTGGGTCAAGGGTACAGAATGTAAAGCGGTTGTATCCCAAAAGATATAAGTTTAAAGTGTTAAAATTATGAAGTCCGCAAATATGAAAGCCGCACTCGCTATTCAGAACATTCACGGAAAATAAATGAAAGTTCTCGACATTGTTAATACAAGTTTCGCATATCTCAACCGATTTTTCCTTGTTTCTCAGGAATCAAAGTTCGATTTTAATCACCCCGACAAGGAATTAACTATTATATGGAATCGTATTTGTTTCCAAACTATGTGAATATTAAGTTGATAGTCCAATTAAATTGGCTTACATAATGTTACTTGTTTCTTAATGCACACAAAATCTCGGAAATTCCTAAAGCGTGCTCGGCTAGTCACAGCATTCATCAAAGTAGAATGAGTTTACTGAAATCGTAACATATTCAGCTACTCATTAAGCCGATATTTTTCAACTATACCGAAGAAATTAATTTCACGTGTGTTTTATCAAACTGCTGTTTCATGCGTATTTTTTTATACTTGAACTGACAAACAATTGTGCATCGCTGACATTTCCACATCGGCTTGTGTGGTGCCACACATGCGAAGCGGTTGAGGTAGATCCTGTCAACACGTCCAAATAGTTCGTGCCAACAATTCGTTCGAATTGTTCCGAAGATCTTCACCGAAATGAAATATTTTGCTAATATTTTGTAATTGAATTCGCAAAGTTAATTTATCAAAGCAAACAGTTTTTGCAACCTTTAAATTAGCGTTCTGTTAACAACGATAATGACGTTGAAGAATCCGGAATGGCTTTTTTTTATTTTGCCAATTGGATTGGGGGTAGAAAACGTTTTCACTTTTTCAAAAAGTCTAACCAATGGTTGAAAAGAATGCAAATATCATTATCATTTTTATGTTTATAGGCTAACTCTTGAAATAACCTACATATATAATTTGGCTGCTATATCTAATAACCTATTTTATCCTCTTAGTAATGTAACAATAAAACTCTTTCAACATCAATTATTGAGGATGATTTTTCCGTATGTTATTGGCGTTGATGTTACATCTGCTTTTAGTTAGCATTACACGAAAATGTTTCAAAATTGTTAGAAAACCTAGGTGCTATCATTTTTCTGTACAAATGGCTTTGATGATATTGCTGGCAGTAATTGGTCCGCGATATTTTTGCTTTGGACAATGGGTTTGAATACGATAATAATAATAATAGTAGTAGTAGTAATAATAGTAGTAATAATAATATCAATAATATTAGCAAGTCGTTTCTAACCAATTCTGAGGCGAATTGTCAACCTTCTAAAATGACGATTGAACTAGGAGGTTATAATCAAAATCGTTTCACATTTCACACTACATATTTTGAAATTGAAATTACCGTCAACGGCAATCGACTCACGTTTTTCGTATCTCGTAACCGTGTGGAAACCTCCTGTCCGCACATCGTAGTAACTTCAATCACGGGTAATAAAATATATCATGTGGGTGTCCATTAAAAGTAGTTACATCATCTAATGCGCTTGTTCCTATGAAGCTTCGGGTTTCGGAGCGGCACTTTACCAAACGTTTGTTCTTGTTCTTGTTCATTTGAATTTCCGTGAATCGATAAAATACATCTCATCGCTTTTTTGCCTGCACTACTTTACAGATATCAGTAGTATGTACTGGACCGAAAGCAGCTGTGTTCAGTGTCACCAATCCAATTGTGCAAGAAGATAGCTCGCCAACAGAGAAGATTGTCACGCAGAAAGTCATGTTTGCTCCAGCAAAGGTTGGTTATTGTTGTTGTATAACACATTTTTTGCTGATATTCAGAAGTTTAATTAGTACATTGGAATTAATCTTCTAAACTTTAAAGTTAACAACTTGAAAATATGTTTTGTTTGTGTATAGATAAATTCAATGTTAGATCATTCGAATTTGAAGATATTTAGCTCAGCTACTGCCTAGATTTAGACGATGGAGTCATTTGTTACAACTTGGGGGATGATATGAATTAAAAAAACCTTCATCAAAATCTTTTATTTGCATCGTAGTTAGAATGCATGACTATAATATATTGTACTGGGTAATAAATTATGATACAAATAGCCGGTGTCCATCTGTGTATTTATTTGAAGAAAGAGTTCGCGTCAGGTCTAACCAATGTGTGACCCGTGATCTGCATGCGGCCTCGTTCGTATCTCATTCGATTGCGAAAATCGCAATCATTAAATTTGAATGTACACCACCTAGCTGAAAGCAACACGGCTATTTCAAGCTGAAAACTGTTTTCAACTTACACCCTTGTTACAGGGTGTTAGAATTGTAGAGGTATTGTATATCAACAAGAGTACGCTCTGCTTAAATACGTTAGTGTCATCAACCTGGTACATTCAATGAACCGCATGCGGCTTATTGAAACCGACAGATCCAACAGGCCTGGCTTATGAGAGTAGAACTGATTATTGTCTCGAGTTTATCAAGGTCTAATCGCGTTTTACATCCTGATGTTTATTACGCTGCTCACATTGAATGCGAGGGCACTCATTGCCGAGTAGCCGCGTAACCCTCTCCCACGTAGCTATTGCGTCACTATTGATCACTGAGGTATTCTATTCAGCACTTCGTTCTTACAATTAATACAAGAAAAACCCAAGTGATCAAACGCGTTTGTTACCCGGATGACAAAGAATAAAACGCACATACCATTTTATTTACGAAAACTTTATCTCCCAAACAATCGCTCCCATCCTTTTTATCGCTGGATGTCGTGCTAACAGGTTCGATTTAAGCTTTCGCCACGTTGGGCAACGTTGACCGATCTTGACAACTCGAATATGGTTCAAAAGAGATTACCGTTTTCCTTTTGCATTTGTTTTCGGTAAAGATGTCAGTCCACCCGTTCACTTACAATAGATCTTTGAAACCCGAAATTTTGAGTTTGGGTTCGCGATTGTTGTCTTAGGTCGTTTCGACTCTTGTGTTGTGACGGAGTTCGGTGTTCTACTGCATATCATCTGAGAACTTATACAAGTTTCTTTTCGCCACTGCCTTCCACACATCAACAATATCATGAATGTGATTACGATATAAACGAAATAATGAATGAATTATCTCCATGTGCATCGAAGACTTCGATCTAGATAAGGAGTAGATCCGTTCCATTCAAAAGTCATAAAAAGAAACTAGACTCAGTATGCTTTTGCCTTTTCTAATAGAACATTTTATACTGTAATGCTATCTGTGATGATGATAATGATGATGATGATATCTGAAACCACACGATTTATTTTCACACGTTCAGAACTTCCATGCCTCGGGATCCCTATCAAGTCTGCTGGTCTACTTGAATGCCCAAGGTCAACCCTCCGCGTTCCCCTCAAACATGTCCCTCACAGGCAATGGTTCTGCCGTCAACAACCATGCCTTAGTCACTCGAGCGAATCTGGCTCTTCCCAACACG
The DNA here is from genome assembly GCA_013407085.1 of Atriophallophorus winterbourni. NCBI lineage: Eukaryota > Metazoa > Platyhelminthes > Trematoda > Plagiorchiida > Microphallidae > Atriophallophorus > Atriophallophorus winterbourni. The sequence continues at coordinate 37,783 of JACCGJ010000964.1, forward strand.
GCCATCATCCCTGTGACCGGGTTGAATGACGACACGGAATATGTGTTCGAGTGGGCCTCGGGTAACGAATTCGGACTCAGTGTCATGGTGCAGTTCATGTTGTGGACCAAGCGGCAAGATACGGCGCCCACTATCGAGGTACGACTGAGACAACCTGTACAGGTTGAGTATTACTCATATTTGTGACTACTCATCCGTACAAAGCCCATTGAAATATTCACAACGTTGATCACGACTGTCCATAATGTAAGCACTGGACTCGCGTTTCGCTCTTATTTGAGCTCATCAGCAGTGCATATCCTCCGCTTCGGGGGTGGGATTCGAACCCCCGACCATCACCATTGTAGTCCCACACTTAACGACCTGGGCAACCGTCCACCGTTTGACCGATCGCAATTAAGCTTTTATGAATCGTTCTCCAGACTGGCGCATTATTACTTGTTTGCCCATTAGATTTATGGTTCACATGGTTCGTGGTCGTTGATACTCATTGGTGAAATTGTTGAACGTGAAAGCTGAGGTTTTCTTGATATATTCATTTCAATGTGAAAAGGAAGTGACCACAAAGCATTTTGTATCGGATACATTGCACTAATTCTATGAGCTGACTTACATTTGTGCTTCAGGATTTTGGTAATCTCGTTTATGTGAGCTTGTCAGCATGCGGTAGACTGAGTTCAGTTTTTCTAGACTCTGGCCATGCCTATGTCATTACACTGATTCTTGGCCGTTGACAACCCATTGGATACTCAACATTGTGCTCCAATTTCCAGTTTGTCGAAATATGACGAGTACCAATCAATGGGATCGATATTTCAACAGTGATTATGTGTGCGAGCGAGTGGTGTTTTGGGCCTTGAATAAATGACCATTGTGTCCTAGCATTAACAACCACGAGAAAAAATGTTACTAAGTGTACGGTTCGACTTCTTTTCGACGATAAGCACGGCTTTCTTATTGCTGCCGTCTGTGAGCTTAGAACACTTACATTGTCTTGTAATCTGGGAACTGTTTTGCTACTGTGATTAGGTAATCTTGTTTTCGGAGTCCAGATATCTCAATCTGAACCCTGAGAGATAATTGACTAATTACGCCTATTAGTCTAAGATTTCAAAGTGCGGGAATCACATCAAGTATCGTTACACTTGTACACATAAAGGATTAAACAATATATTTCGTTTTTGTTTCATACCTAAGTTTATCAGTGACAAGTACGCCTAGAACACAGAATTGACATTTCTAAAATTTTAATAAGGCTTTGTATTCATTATTGTTTATTAATTTTAACTACTTTTAATTGTTTTATTTGATTTAGAGTGCAACGAATTGTACCTGAAATTGTTAGATAAGAAATTGTAAGATCAGAACTCTAATGCAATTTCGAAATTGTCTGGCTTATATGAAAAATTTGGTTGAACTATAAACCACATGCAATCAATAGTTTCATACATCTTTCAACTACGCATCACTTTACAGCCTCGTACAATCACATTAAACACTTACACGCTATTCACAATAGTTCGTAGCATTTGTTCAAGTTCCAATCGTTTGTCCATAGATTTGTAATCATCTTTCCACACGGGAGTTGTTTGTATGATTCCAAAGCGAGATCGGATAATTTAATTTACGATCGGGATCCGCATGCGTTGGAGAAATTGTAAACTGGGTGTGAACTTGTAAGCCAGTGTTGGGAAAGGTTGGCAGATTGTTCGATCACATCTACCTATGCATGTGAAAGGTGGTTAACCCACATGCTGTATTTGTATGAATTTCCATAACATCCATCTCATAGGTTCAAGCCCATTCATGTGTGTGGGCACATGTGATTCAACAGGTTGGACTTGCCAACCTTCCCCAACGTTCGCCTATAAGCTCGCACCTGGATGACTCTATTCACTTTGACAAACGCATTGAGCGCGTACATGGATTGCAAACTATGATAAAAATTTTCTGAGATTCACGGTCGTTCCGATGCGAACAATGAAGAGCTCTCCTTTTCAAGGAGGCATGGTAAACAACTAACCATTATTGTCGTATTAAATCGACTAATCATCTATGAAGAATAACTACATCCTCGCCATGGAACGCCTTTGGAGAGGTTGGATGTTTGAAACACATGTTAAGTTAGTCAATCACGTTCGAACAGCATGGATTGTGCTTTTCTGCGCAGAATCCACTAAATCTGCACCTTTTATTTACAACACAATGACCACTCGTTCTCCGTATGACTAAGCTCGCTTCCTGATGCATAACAAAATAATGATTATTGGAATAACCACACTTACATAATTCCCGTCAGGATTGATTCAAGGGTTATTGAGCAAGCTCTCTGTAGATTTATCTGAAAGAATCTTGGTCTGTTCGCTGATACAAATTGTTTATATTTAAGCGGTGAAACTTGTTCCTCATTGAAGCCGAAATATTTTCTCATTTATTGTCAGTCAAGTTTAGACAGATCACTATCGGAGAAGAAGGACAACTATTTTGTTTATGCTCTATCGTGTCGACAATCATGTTGGCATAAACCAAGCAAATATCAGTTTATTAATCACTAAAACCATGTCTTTTAAATAAACAGTTGTTTATCGCATATTTGTTAGAAAGTCGATATTCAGAAACGAATGGAACCGTATTACTAGCACTTGTAGTCATCGCTTGTGTGGGTGTGGATTTGTCGGGGAAAGTTTCTTGTGCTCAGAACATCGGTTACTCGGTTTCGTGTACAAACAATGGAGCTTGTAAGAAGGAGAGTGTAAAATTATGAATATTTTTGAAGTAACTTTATCTCGATCGAGTGCAGCCAGGAAACGTTCACTAACGGAAATCCAGTTAAGAAGGAATGAGCATCAAATATGAATACTCCTTTTCAAGCACATGCGGATCCTGATCTTACTGTCCCTACCTGATGAGTGCAAACAGCACGAAACCGGTCGTGGGGTGTGTGTGATGGAAAAGCATGCAAATAAATATTTTGCTCCTTATAATTGTTTATTATGCAACGTGTTAATTGTAAGTGTGTGCGTCTGTGTTAGGCATTCTCAAAGCCATTGATTCAACGCACTTTAATAAAAACGAGGAGAAAGAAGCCGGAAATGTTTGCGTCAGGTCACATGAGGTTAACAAGCGGCAGGTGGCTAACACTTATCACATTTCGGGTAATCGATCCAACAATAACAATATTACCTCCCACCGCTTGTCACCCACGCACAACGATTGTGCTTCCAATCATCCCTGAGGTCAACCTGTTCAAACCTAAAGGCGTTCCCACAAAGCAAGAGAAGACGATTGGTCAATGGCGTTTATTACGCACAAGACAACTAATGAAACACACGATTTTCTTATACAGACAAAACAAACAATCACAACGCTGATCCTCAACGTGTCTGTCCCGGTTGTCGGTTCGATGTGATTTGTCAGTCGATTTCGTGCCAACCGGGACAATTCAAGCCCTCACCAAGCACGGCTCGTTTGACCGACATTGACGAATTGCCCATCGTTCGATTGCAGCAGACGTTGTCCATCTTCTCACAATTCCAAAGATGTTGCCACTCATACGGTTCGAATGCAATCAATGCGAAACCCGAAATATTACGCAATTGTCGTCGTCGAACTTTTCGGCGCTACTTGCTCTTGTGTTGTGCCGGAGGGTAAAGTTCTGCATATCACTCGAAAGATCGTGATTAGCGCTCATCGGTAATGCACGTCTCAACTCTACGATATGAACCACGTTGTGGTAATACCAAATCGAATTTTAGTCCGGTTAAAATGATCAAATGTTTGTAAATGTCAATGGTTTTGTGTTTTTCAAGCACACTACACGTACACTCCACTACTGATTTCAGAATAGGAGCTCCGTATATGGACGGAGAAAAAATAACTTCATTGAGACTCAAAACAGTCTGATCTGTAACTATTGATAAGCAATACAATTGAAAATATTGGATTTAGCTTATTGTTTAAACGTTGGAATTCTCGGAATAAGTTCCAATGCTTAATTCTGACATGATGTGATCGTTTGAAAGGTTCGGTTGGGTTATTTTAGAAATAAGTGACAGCTTACTACAAAAATATAATTGTGACCAGCGGGTGTTTTCCCAAACACGTGACTAGACTGAACCTGGGTTTGTGGAAGATTCGGTTTGTACAGATTGCATCAATCAGTGCACGTGCGTACGTCCGATCACTTTCTAATTGGCTAAAAATCCAACATTCAGGAAGTTGCTCTTTTTTCGAAACAATTTATTTCACCAAGAGGCCACTGTATACCTTCGTGGTGATCTAATTGTTGGATTTGTATTTGATTCAATGATTTAATTAGGGCTTTAGTTTTTTGTTCTTGTTTTATAAATTCTAACGTTGAAGTGTATGGGGCCTGCGCTTTCACTGGCTTCAGTTAAATTGAAAATGTACATTCGACCAGTCGCAATTTTAATGTGCATTTACCTTTGTGGTTGACAACTCAGTTTGCACTCTGTTCAGTCAGTCTGATAAACCTATCTAATGGATTAGACTGGATTTAACAACGACTCAAATCTTTCACAACTTGACATAGTATACAGGTGAATGTCATAGGATGAAGGATTAAGACGATGTTTCCAGTTCGAACGCCTATCATGTTGTCGGCCACAAACTCAGGGACATTTGAACCGACCTTATCCATGTGAACCCCGTTTACTGTTCAGACACCGATCTCGTCTTGAGTCAACCCGGATGCCTTTCTTGCCCTCACCCTCACATTCCAAATACGGGAGAATTTCAATGGGCTCCGTGTAAATGACGCATAACTATTTGATAAGTTTGGTATGACTAACGTGTCCCCACACACATGCAGATGAGCGTGATCAACAAATCCCTTCCTGGTGTGTGATGCCAATGTATGTAAAATAAGATATTTTGACACATAACTATCTCTCATCTTTTAATCTCTCAAATACAAATGATATCATCAATATGTTCGCCAAGCTGGTCGCTTTGGTCTAATAATTCAGGCGATTCCATGCGAGTAGTTTCCTTTCATGCCCTCAAAACACCGGGCTCGATTGGCCGTCCCTGACGAACCGAAAATGGTTCATACGTGGATGTTGTGCTTCTGTGCCAAGTCTGACTGTCGTTTGAATCCTGCTCATGCAATTCTCTCCTAATCTGACGTTCTTTGGCTTCATATTGGTGGTTGTCGGTCATATTCGCGCTTCTTGGGGTTGGTGTTCTAGGAACCCTTTATTTGGAACTGTTCAGTATTGCAATACACGCTCACTTCAACATAAACTTATACTCTCCCGTTTATCTAAGTGCGTTGAATATGCATCGAAGAACGTGATCTGTCTAGGTAACTTTGTTTGGTTGACATGCTATCATTCTAACGAATGAATTCGCTTGCACTCGTAAGTCCTACGTTTCACAGAACAAATGTTAACGAAAACTAACACACCCAGTTGGTCACATATTTCACTTCTATGACCATCGAATTTCGTTTATCGGTATATTTCCACATACTTGTTAAGTGCTTTACTTCAAACACATTCAAAACAACTCACGATCTTGGCAATCGTCCGCCATTTTTCCTCGTAGAATGTGATCCACCTGATGCCAACCGACGAGCATCTGCGCTTCTCGGTCAACTTGAACGACCCGTGCCCGTACGATGGCGGGGCCCGTTTGGAGTTGACTGACATTTTGGTTCGATATCGTGTGGCCAAAGCGAACGGGACCGGGGACGAGAAACTTGTCGGGGTCGGTCCGTGGTCGGAGATGGCCATGTGTGAAACTCCCCGGGAAGGAATGCGAACAGCCGACACAGATGATGGGCACGGGGTTTTGTGGTCGGGAGAAGTGCCGATTATTTGTGAGGTGAAAGTCGTGGACACGAAAGAGAATTATGAAGTAAGTAGACCAGACTGGGAGTCGAATGATTTGATCTTCGGAAAGCGTTCATGTTTACCATCCAAATTGTAGATTAAATTGGTGCGTTACAATTCAACTAAAGTTGCAGTTGATATTTAATAAATCAACGAAATATAGTTGAATTGTCAGTGTAATTAGTGATTCTGTGGTTCTGTGCCTAAATAAAAACTTGAAATTCCACTCTACCCACCAGTTCTTTACGTTGCCTTCCCTAGCTGATATAGTATAATCTCCAAAAATCTGCTTTTCAACGTATATGCATCGATTAACGTTAAAACGATTAATTTGTTCCACGATTGCATTAATTATAGCCAATTTTGTTTTCCAAATTGTGTCTAAGCCAGATTACCATAAGTGGCAGCCGTGTTAACCTTTCATAAACTCAGTAAGCCTAACTTCGCGTTGTGAGAATATTGTTTGGCATTTGACTGTAAGAGGTGATAATGTGAGTATCCTGGAAATACGTTAAATTTACACAATGGTGAAATTATAAATATTCATGTGAGTGATCATATTTAAGCTGGTTTAAAATCACATCCGATGGTAATCTGAATTGGTAACTTGAGCCACAATGAAACCATCCTTCAGGGGCAAAACTAAATGGATCTTGCTATCCATTTGAGAAATGACTAATACCTCAGAGCACTGATTTAGCACTATTATTTTCGTCGATGAAAGCAGCAGAATGTGTCAGACAACCACGGGGTCTCTGTAGCGTTAGATGTGAGGTGGCTTGCTTGAAGGATTCGTCAAGATTGAACTATTATTGGTTACACTATACTCTGAGAGTAGTGTACAGGGTAATTCCTGTGATTATTCCATTTCTTATGCAGTAATTATATGTCATGTTGGTCACTCAATAGTACAAAGCTGTAATTGGAAACACGCTTAAGTCTCGCTGCCATTTTACACTTCTCGCTTTGAACGAACCATCCTTCAGCGATTTGTTAAAGCTTCTAGAGTAATAATCAGATAAATATCCTTTCCTTGGGCATGAGGAGCATTCGTTCATTAAATAAAGACTAGAGATCTAGTCCCGAGTATCAACATGAGAAATGGCATTTATGAATAGATGAAAAAAGAGACCCTCAATTCGTTTGCATATCAACTGTTCAACAGCCTTGCTACCTGGAAGGCGAATCAGTGTCTGATCTTCCATACAGAATTTTTCATTATTTGTAACTACAAGTGTTAAAAATAAGAATGCATTTCGAGCCTACTTATTAGTAACTAATCATTTAAAATATACATGAAATATAATCACGAAAATTCACAATTTTAATTTCCCCTATCAATTGAGCTCACCAGCAGTTAACTTTCTCCTTTACATCAGATGAGTCTCGAACACGCGGTCATTACTTTGGGGCCTGAGTAAACCCCCACCAATTGTTTGCTCGCAGTTAAACAATGTATTAATCTCACTTTTGAGTGGTAAATTTGAGTAGCGTGATCAGATGAAAAGGTCTAAAAATTAAAAATCAGCCTCTATTCTATTCACCTATTCGATATCATTTTTATTTGAAGATGTTCGTCAGATACATTGACTCTGGGCATCGATATTTTGCGCGAGTAATGATCAATTGTTGAAATTTTTGCTCCTTAAATCCATCACGACGAGTGTGTCGTGAATCGCCAATCCAGAGAAAGATTCACAAATAATATCGATAGGGAAAAACCAAATATCATTTGGAAATAAATCTTTCTGATTAGCAGAAACGCTTCACGCAGCATCAACTATTCTCACGAGAACTCGATCTGAATGTTGCCAAGCATCTTGCGAATCATCGCTTTTGTGTAAGTATTATCAAATAGACTAGATAATCGACTTACCATTTAAAAACGCTATACTCAATTTCTTGTGAGAACAAAACTAAATTTGCAATTTGCTGATTTTTGCTAGTGTTGTTGTCCCTGTGTTTCAAACCACCTAACCATCGGGTGAATTTTGGATCAGCATAAGTATTTACAACTTTTAATCATTCTAAAATTAAAGTTATTCCCACAAATTCCCGATGCATCGTGTCAATTTAATATTTGTGAATTCCGGGCATTCCAGTACATATTTCTCTCAAAATCAAAGTTCTTCGCATTTTTCTCGTAATTCAGCATAAATGCTAGAGAACATAATATACTATTTGGAGCCCATGTTTCAAGTGATCTAACGGTAAGGGATTTCCCAGCTTACATTATAATGTTTTTGATTAATAATCATTACATCATTTAATTCCCCTAACATGACCAATGTATTGTGGTGCTCACATCCCATCCCTTAACATGACTTCGTTTTGATACGCAGGTTCAATTAGCCACGCGAAATCGGTTCAATCGATCGGAATGGTTCACGCTGTTATACAGACCATCGCAGACATCCAAATCGTCATCGTATTGCACGCCCCCATGTTCCGCGTGCACATTCCAACAATCGCTCATTATCAGATGCATTTTAATTGTACTACTTTTTAGATTTGAGTAGTCTATAATATAGATGTGGTAAAATGTTTCTTGAGGTCGTGCCCTTTTCCCGAAATGATAAAAAAATATTTAAAATTGTTGAGATGTATTTTTGAACGGTTCCTCATAAAATGAAATTCTTATTTCAGTCATTTAAATCGTGTGAGGTTTTTCTTCTGGAAATCGTATCCATACTATTTTTAACATTATTTCCTGTGAATTTACTTGTAAATGCTCAAGCAATTTTGGTGACCCGTGTTTTTCTCAGATATATTACACTATTCTCATGTAACCGGTTCCAGTAGATAAAAAATAAACATGTAATCTTATCTTTCTCAATGGGGAATGATACTTCTCCATCTTTCCAGATACACATACCCTTGCTATCGCTCTTCGATTTTACAAAAATGATAGTCAGTAAATTGACTTACATTCATGCTTACTCAATGCAAACCACCACAGTTGATTGGACCGATCGTTTGTTCTTCACATTCTGGCGCGCAGAATTGATACGAACGTAAATAGTTAAAATTCAACTTATTTTTTTCTTTCAACAATTGTTTAACCTTAACCCAATTAATATATTGTGGTGCTCACAACCCATCCCTTACACACCACTACCGGTTTCTGGCTGTTTGCCATCGTCAGGTGGAGACAGTAAGATCAGGTTCAGTGAGCCTTAACTCAATTTGTTATGCACTTTTACGCAAGTGGGACACAGTGTAAACTGAACTTGACCGTGGTCACTTGTGTTAGATTGATGGGCATACATACCGATTAGGCAAATCGATCACAGATCCTGGTCGTGCCTACGAGACGTGACACAGTGTAGGCGTACGATAGCCTGTTTAGCGGTAAGCTCAAATAAGCGATGGTGGGTTGACTAGAACTTAATCATGTTCCCTGTCCTGACTATCACCCTTGGTCTGACGAAGCTTTTGTGTCAGAATTGAAACGTTACCCATCCATGGTCGACATCGACCAAATGAGGCCAGCAACAACTGACCATTAGGATGTCAAAAGACTATTTTAAAGTAAGAGTAATAAAAGTTGATGAATGAGGTGCTATTTAACAAAATATTCATTTGCATGCTTTTCCGTCACACACACCCCACGACCGGTTTCGTGCTGTTTGCACTCATCAGGAAGGGACAGTAAGATCAGGATCCGCATGCGCTTGAAACAGCGGAGGGATGGTAAACAAGGAGTGCTTGTATGCCACTGTTAAAACTATTTAATTACATTCCCATTTTCTAACTATTAACCTTGATCTGACGAAGCTTCAGGGTCAGAGGCGAAACATTACACACGCAAGCTCCTCGAACCGATTGCATTAGAATTTTATTTTCAAAACAATCTTTCATGTTTATGAATTTTTCTGCCGAGTTTAAACGATTGCACGAGTAGTGTGAATGTTGCGCGCAACGAAGATAACTCTACAATTATTGGTAATTCGACTAATTTTGTGCGTGATTGTTATTCAAGTTTCAGGGATCTATGGTGACCATAAGCATTTAGCTTTCCAATTATCTTGGGTTATTCAATATTAGTCCATGAAGGAGGAAAACTTCACAATCACCGTTAATAATCCCACGTAGTGTCTCATATGGCCAAATTAAATACTCCGTTGAGTTGGTAAAGAGGTGCAGACAAAGCGTTTTGCAGAGAATGCGTCCGAATCTGAAATAAACACCTCGACACAGGGAGCGGCAAATTTAGTTGCGGGAACGAGTTCCAAAGGATGAGACACCGCGAATAACAGTATCGACATAGTCACCGCGGGAATTTATGATAGCTGAGTAACCACGGGTAGCCCATGAGTCACGATGACTGAATAATTCTCGTAACGAGCGGTTTTTGCGTAAGTATTATATAACCTCGAATGATTCTAAACTGTGAGGTGGGAAGGCTCAACCGTCCCATTGGTTTCTCGTGGAGACACGATCACTGGATTTTGAATCTGCTTCTGCGACTTAGACAACGTTCTTTGTATGGATAAGGTCCTCTAAGCGGATCGAATTAATGAATGGCGATACAAAGGGCTATGTGTACGAGCAAATCATGTTTCTGACTTACAAGGATAGTTTATCAAATCGATATCATGTCCACCGACAGGAACGATACCGAACCGAATCTACGGTGTCTTGGATAGAGCCGTCATTGAGAAAAAACTCTACATATCTACCACGCTACACGCTTTTGATATTCGTATAAATTCGAAACGGAAAACTTTGTTTCAAATCTTGTGTGACTGGATCTGTGTCAAGCTAGAAAATAATCACCATTGTAAGCCGTACGGAAACGCACATATGGGTTATTGCAATAAGAATGATGCTTGAGCAATGTAATCAAGAACCTTTCGTTTAGTGTTGAACGCGTACATACATTCGGGTATAGAACCACAGCCATTGACGGCCCATTCGCACGCGAAATCATCAAAACTTACCACACAATATGACTTTTATGACGTTAACCCAACAGATCCCGTGTGCTGGAAATCTTACAATCTCTACACAATTGCCAATACATTTCTATTCAATTTGTGCCTGTTCGCTGAATTGCTCGGATTTCCTTCAATAATGAGTAGACATCCGAGTAGAGTTTAGTTTCATCTAGAGTATTACTGAAATTTTTTCTAGTGAAATCCGATTAATTATCTCAACCACGAATCGTAAATCCGGTGTACATAATCTTGAAAGATCGATTTAAAGGAAGTACTGTTTCCAAACCAGGTTGATCCCGTGTATCTTAGCTGTAATAGAATTAGTTTACAAGAGTACTGGACTGGATTACGTGAATGAAATTAATCCTTTGTCTCACTCACTCACTCAGTCCTCTCCGTGCCGGGTGGCATATGAGGCGAAGACAACTTTACGCCAGTGGTTCCGGTCTGTCGCTGCTTCCGTTGCCCGTCTTGCACCGTGATAATTGTGCATGTTGAGTTCGCGTTCAACGTTCTGCGCAAAGTTCCTTGGGCCGCCCCGTTTCGATTACCTGGCGGACGCAGTGATGGCTACCCTTTGTCTACTGATGGTAACTCTAGTTACCACCTCAAACAAGCATTCGATTGCTTCGATAGCTCCCGTCGGTACCTTCAGTCACTATCGGAGTGCACTTGTCAGGCGGCGTCTCGCATCTGATCCATAAAAAATAATCATGTGTTTTATTTATGCCATAATTAAGTAGAATAACACAACAATACCATTAAATTCAAAGTGATTCAAAGTGATTCAAAAGTTGTGTAATGGTTCAAAAAGCATTTAGCTAACAATAACCATAGGATGGAGTTATGAGGTATATACAATAAAAAAGAAGAACAGGAAAACTCATGTAGTGTAAATCGTATCAAAGTTTGGGTTGTCTCTCAAGTGTTTGTCCAAATTAGCTTTAAAAATATCCAGGTTGGCTGAGTGTGTAACAGTGGGAGGGAGGGTGTTCCATGTGAAACTTACACGTACAGCATACGAATATCTTCGACAGTCCAGTCTTGAAGTGGGAATAAGCACTGAAAGTTCATATTTCCGACTGGCACGGTGTGGCGAGCGTGTGAAAAGTTTGTACAAGGGATGGTTGGGGACGTGCGTAATATTGTACAACAGTATGAGGTCACCTCTTAGTCGACGACAGCGAAAGTCGAAAAGATTGAGACTCCTCAAACGTTCTTCATATGGTTTACGTATATCCAACTACCGTAGACAAAGGGTTACACTATGCCTGACTGGAACTGAATAGAACTCAACTGAGCAAAGAACAATTAGCAATTGCATAAGGAATTACTAGTGTGAGTTAAAATCTTTTGTATATATTTGAAATGCAAGTGTATTAGACTAATGTTAAAAACGCAATGCTGAAATGTGATTCATCCATTTTGAATGCTGAGAGCATTCCCGGTATTTGGTTAATAAATAAGACGTTCGTTTTAACGAAGCAAACCTTTCCATCAATCGGGTTGGCTGATCCGGTTCTACATTACTCATCTCCCATTGGTTGATTCTAATTCAACTGTAGTAGAGCATTTTGCTCGGTATTGATCGGCTCATATGCTTAATGTTCGATTTGCGTTCAGAGGATTGGTTCGAGTTATGAGGATAACCTCCCTCAGGACAGGGAGATTTTCCAACGGTTTTACAAAGCCTCAGTCTCGCTCCTCGAAAGGATTTATCACAAGACATGAAAGACCTTGTCGTGTGTGGGTAATTTCGTTGGTGAACGCGATTGGCGTTGTAAATCATGATATCATGGAGGAATCACGACATAATCATCAAGTGGCTGTGAGACGCGGGCTATGATGTGGTCAATTTTGGATCCATGGCCAATTATAGTGGTCACATGTTTGCCAGTTGCCAAGCCTTGACCGATGACCTGATATGTTGGAATGATAAACCGGAAGTCGGACAATAATCCGCAGCACTTTGTGTGATTCAAGTAACGTAGTAAACGTTTTATTTTAAATATCTTGTTTTCCTATGCACTACGATAGGACGCTTCAGAAGCGAAGAGCCCATCGGAATACTGAGAAGTGCACTTTATCCACCAGGATAGCCATTCCGGGAACACACTTTGCTTGCCAAAAGTTCTGGAAAAGAGACTCGCCGTTAAATGAATACCGCACATCTGAATGCTGATCACATCACTGACTGGACTATGTTAATGAACAAATTCTGATGTGGCTTACAAGGGGCAATACCAGAAGAAGTTTGGGCATGGTGCTGCTCTGTTGCTGTTTTCTCCTAACTAATAAGTGTATACATGTTAAAGTTGGGTATGGTGAGAAGCTCGGGTGTGCATATTTTCTCGAAATGTGCAACTGGATTGTCCGATTGAAATTCGAACGCCGTATGCGCTGGACCCCGCTGTCCTGTGGGAAACCAAAGTTAACAATAAACACGTTAGCGAGTCTGACAACATGTTTTCACAATTTTATAGTTCATCAGCCATTGGCCAAATTTTCGAGCATTTGTGCCACTGTTGAATATGGTTATTACAAGGCACTACGATGTTAAAATACAAAGTGATTCCTGGTCAAGCGAAAAAAGCGCTCATAACGGACAACAAAATCACTGCAAGCAGTCGGAAATCGGTCATGGCGTGTAAGGGAATGCGATGTGATGAGACCTCTGTGTCAGAAGTGAAACGTTATCCAAAAACTCCTCTAACCGATTGGTCATTAATAAGCGCCTTGAGTTGTACGTTGTACGAACCCTATATAACATTGGCATACGAGTATAAGTTTGTTTAACACTTATCCACTGTTTCAAGGCTTACTGAAATTAATCTTACTGTCTCCACCTGATGACGGCAAACAGCCAGAAACCGATAATGGTGTGTAAGGAACGGTGATGTATGCACCAAAATATAATGGTCGTATATATGCGCCTTGGTAGCTTGGCTAAAAATCACATTTTAATTAAGTTCTTTAACATCGTGGTTCGTTGTACGAATCCTATGTAACAGTGGCATTCAAATATAACTTTGTTTACCGTTTTTCCACTGTTTCAAGGCTCACTCAACCTGAAGTTACTGTCTCCACCTGATGACGGCAAACAGCCAGTAGTGTGTAATTGTGGGTGATGTGAGAACCAAGGTATATTCGAAATCCATGAAGTATGTTACCTTGATATTTTATGTTTCAGAAACTTTAGACCCTGACCAATTTCCGAGTACAATCGAAAAACCCATCAATACTGCATTTTCAATCACTATAATTGATAAATGAACGTAAAATTCCAAGTAATTTTGCAACCAAAAGTTGACCGCTTTTAACGAGACGCAATAAGAAGCGAATACGTTTAAGAATAATTTGCGCGAAATACACACAGGTCGACCATCGCGTTACCATATATTCACGAATGATTGATGACTACGTTAAATTTCTCACGCAGCTCCTCGTTTTGGCAGGCTTCCTCGAATGCCAGCAGCGGGCGCAACATGTCCCGGCGTTGATCGATATGCATCACTCGCAGCGCCTTGTTCACGTTGTAAATCTCCGTGGTCACACTGGCGTTGAGCATGTTTCGCGGTCGATTTGTGATGGCATTCAGTTGTTCACTCACCAGCTCGCATGTCAAATCCCGCTCGGAATCCCCAGTCCACGAGGGGGAATTGCTCTCGCCCTGAGTCACATCTCGAAACGGGGGAGGCACAGGGGCGGTTTTCGGTACAGTTCGTACAAGTTGGAATCCGTACGACATGATGTGCCACGTGATCACGGGATTATTGATCGGTCAACGGTTCAAACTCCGTTGATCGCTTCGCGTGCGTCGTGATTGGTTAAGCCTATAGTTTAGCTCATGTGTTGTGTTGTACGGAACGGTTGCAATGAGGTAATGTAGTGCGCACTAGCTGAAAGTGAACATGAAGAGCTCTTGAATGATATGAAGAATGCCCGCTCCCGCAAAATGTAAGGCCAGGGATTCCCTGTATATCCAAATACAACACTAGCAAAGCGCAAGAATTCGGGATTCGGGGGTATTGGGTGAACAATCCGCTATCGAAAAATATACAATTTGTCAAAATCGATTCGACGAGCTCAATGTTGGGAGGTTTGAATTAAATCGGTCAGTTGGTCGGTAAGAAATCGAATGACATCTCATGTCGAAGTGACCACTGGCACAAACAAGTTGAGGACATTTTTAAGGTTACGAGAATCGCCCATAAACGATTGACGTGCGTTTTGTTTTGTCGTTTGCGTTTTTGAAATTGGGAATGGTTGACGGTTGACGGAATGTTTTTGAGATGAGAGCGGTAACGCAAGAGACGGCTTGATAGGATACGGGATCACATGGCTATCGTTGGATTGAGTGTCCAGAGGTTGTGGGCTAATAATGGAATGGATGGAATTGAATCCCCTTACAATATGGCGAAATCTTACAGGGTGAAACGTTCACATTTACATACCAGGAGTGATGTACTAACTTGAAGTAGATTCCGTGTTAAAAGCTCATTTGCATGCATTTTCATCAAACACACATGCAAGAAATGAGCTTTTTCTTTCATGGACACGGTTTTAAACACTGTCTACATGAGTGGGGGCTCATGTGATTGAACAGATTGGTCGTACCAACCTTATCCAACAGTAGCATACAAGCGCAACTTGGTTACCATTCTTCCACTGTTTCAAGCGCATGCGGATCCTGATCCTACTGTCCCTACCTGATGAGTGCGAACAGCACGAAACCGGTCGTGGGGTGTTTGTGTGATGGAGATGCATGCAAATGAGCTTTTTTATGGTCATGTGTTTTAAACCCAGTCTACATGAGTGGAGGCTCATGTGATTGAACAGGTTGGTCGTACCAACCTTACCCAGCATTGGCATACAACTTGTTAGATTCCGTATACTCTTCAATGTTTCGTTGACTACATTATGATGTCCGCGTTATTGGGTCTGTATTTATGATTACAAACTGTGGACAAGTTAGATTGCTCGATTACCCCGCATTTCTTTGTATTGTGTTAATAATCCATAGTCATTGGGCGAAGAATAAGATTCAGCATTTCGGTAGCGCATGACAATCTTTTGCTGCATAGACGGCAAAGGATTGCCCCGTGTAAGTCGCCATTCATGTTGCAGGGTGTCCATTATGTCAATTTTATCCAGATATAATTTTTTTCCTGTAGTCCATATATCTAAAGAAAGAAGAGAGTTAACATCGGTCCGATTGAGTGTAGGGGTGCAAATAGCAGCAACGTATTCGTTGTAAATATCCCGTAAAACTTTCAAAGCCAAATTGTTGTATTGTGATCCCTGACTATGAACGAACTGTAATCACATGGAGCGAATCAAAGTGTGAATTCAACCAATCACGACAGGCTAGAAATAC